>VKON01003841.1:29367-47123 GCA_009741485.1 Malurus cyaneus samueli
GGTCAAATGGCTCCTTTGAAAGTCTTTCAAGGGTATTATTAACACCTTCATAGCCTGGTAACTTCTTTGAAGTCTGGTCACAGTTTTGGCTCTTGTCACAGGGAATATATAATTCACTAAAAGTGCTTCTTTCTCAATGCTGACTAGGAAACAAAAGGTTTTCTTCTATTTCTGATCAGTTAGTTTGCAGATCACAAGTATACTTTAGCAGTTTTCTCTGATGTTAAATAGTTACTGTTAGCAGCTTGTTACACACACATTACTTTGGTAATGCACCTTCTGCCTGTTGCAATAGCAACCTCAAAACATTACCTCAGCAGCCATTCAAATTAATTTTTACAAAAATACAGTAATTATAGTTATCATTAACTTCTTAGATTTGGTCTGTAGTGTAAATTTACTCAGTGCTTTTACAGGGTTTTTTTAAAAGTAACTATGCAATTTTCTTGTTTTGTTTTCTTCCTTTGTATAATGCTTAGCTGAATAAGTACCATTTGGGTGAGAGATCACAACTACAATGTCTCATCAAAATAAGATATTTCTTAGCAGGTGGTAAAAATAAAATCATAGTGTCACTGAAACTGTGGGAAAAACAAAAACACTCCAACTACATTTTTAATGGTACACAGTCAAGGTATTACTTTATTCTGGCCAGGATGTACAACAGAAATAATTTCATCCACACACAGCCCGGGTCTGTAGGGAAAATCATTCCATGACACATGGCTTTTACAAGATTTCCTCCAAACTTTATACAGTCAAAACCCATAGAACTTCATTGGTTTAATGTCCATTGGTTTAAAGTTGCGTAGTCTTTAGTATTTGGTTTCCTATTGGATCCAGATTTTTTTGCCTCTGATGCTAATTAGGTCTTCCTTCTTATCTCTTTTTCCAGACTAGATGCTTCTGACCAGGCCAGGGGGTAGTGTCTGGGGTAGATGTTCTGCTGATGCTTGCTGATGGCCATTATTTTTTGGGTATCTTTTGGGCTACTCCCAGTCTGAAATATTAAGTTCATTTCAATTGAGTGGTGCAACATTTCCTAAAAAAAAACATTAAAATTCTTTTCCCCAAGGCAAAGGCAAACCAAAAATCCCTGACTAAAGTTATATAAAAAATTTTTAAACTGCTATATTTTCCAACAGTAGTGCCATGTAGTTCTGCCCTAAATTTTTTGCACATATAACTGACACCCCAGTAATAATAGTGATTATCTGGTTTTGGACTCCACCTTAAGATAATGGCCAGGATGTTTCCAATATCTATATGTTTAATATAATTTAAAAATTTGAAGTTAATAAACTAATAAAGCATCTATTTTTGACAATTGTTCACAACACTTTTTTAAAAACTCCATGTTTATGACAATTTCCTTGCTTGTTTGAAAGAGTGCATGTGTGTAGCAACTTCTTGTGTATACTGAACCGGCAGTTATGTCACAAAATCTGATTGCAGAATTTGTGCGAGCATGTATGTAGTGAAGCTTCTAAGGGCTTGCAATTTTATTTGGGTGTTTTGGGTTTTTTATTTTTAGTTAGACAGTTATCCTAAAATCCCTTATGCATGCCTGTTATGTGATTAAAATTTTTATATGTGCACACATCATGGGTAACCCAAAATGCTATTGTATTCCATATCTATCTGCGCCCAAAAATTGTTACTGTCTCTTTAAGACCCTGCAGGACTACACTGCCAGTAACTCGGTGGTTTACAGTTTGGGGTCGAAAATTTGCTTCCTATACCCCTAGCTCTGTGCACAAAATTAGTCAAAGGCTCTTTGCTTTTGAGAGGAGGGATACTGAGACAGGGAAGAAGGTCCAGCTCACCTGGAAATCTGAAAACCAGCTGACAAAAGAACTAGAAAACTAGAAAAGACTACTGGTAAAACCTCTGTATGAGACCTTTAAGGCAGCAGAAAAGAGAACCATCTTATTGTCCACAGAGAGTAAAAAAGCTGCATTTAAACAGCTGGAGCAGCTGAGGCTGTCGGACTTAAAAAAACCTTTTGAACTTTTTCCATATAAACGACTCAGTGTTGCTCTGGGGATACTGGCACAGCACCTTGAAGACCAACAAAGAGCTGTGGCCTATTTTTCAAAACAGCTGGGCAGTGTTAGCCAAGGGTGGCCTGTGTGTTTGAGGGCTGTGGCAGCAATTGTCATCCTGATACAGGAGGCCCGTTAATTCACCCTTGGGCAGCACACTGTCGTGTATGTACCCCACGCAGTAGTGTTTATGCTGGAGCAAAAGGGGGGGCACTGGCTATCCCCAAGCAGAATACTTAACTACCAATCTGTGTTGCTGGAACAGGATGATGTTACCCTGATAACATCTTCTGTCGTAAACCCTACAATGTTTTTGTCACCCACGCTATTTAATAACATGCCTGAGAATGACTATTTGCAGACAATACAGAAGACTTATTCCAGCAGACCAGAACTGAAGGATGTGCCTCTGGAAAATCCAGACTGGGAACTATTTCCTGATGGAAGCAGTTTCACGAGGAGTGGCAAGAGGATGACAGGCTATGCAGTAACCACTGCAGGTAAGGTAATTGAGGCAAAAGTCTTGATTTCAGATGTGTCATTACAGAAAGCTGAACTGATTGTGCTGATGAGAGCTCTAGAACTGAATGAAGGAAAGAAAGTGGACATATGGACTGATGTGCTTAGCACTGTTCATGCCCACGGAGCTATTTGGAAGGAACGTGGCCTGCTGACCGTTCAAGGTGAGGAAATTAAGCATGCAGAACAGATCCTGGCACTCCTGCAGAGTATCCAGGAGACTACAGAAGTAACTGTCATGCACTGCAGAAGTCATCAAAAGGGAAAACAACCCCTGAACTGGGAAATCACCTTTTTGGTAAAGCAACAGAAAGGGGTAAAGAAAAAGACAAACTTGCAGTAGCACCACAGAAGGAGGTAGATTTGACAAGATTTACTCCAAAATATGATCAAGAGGATCAAAAATTAATTAAGGCTCTTAAAGCTGAAATTAAGGAAGGTGGGTGGGCTGTTACCCCAACAGGACAGGTTGTACTCCAACCTCACTTCTTCTAGAAATAGCCCAGAGAGAGCATAAGAGCACCCACTAGAAAACAGAAAATCTTTTAAAACATCTAAAGAAGGTGGTGGTTGGGAGAGGGATGACTGATATTGTACAATCTAAACAAGCAAGTGTTAGGACTGTTGTAGAAAAACCTGACTGGAGCAGGATTGTAGTTGGGACTGACAAGCAGGAGATTGCGGAGACTACTGGCAAATGGATTTTGCTGAAATGCCTCGTAAGGAGGGATACAAATATGTGCTGGTATTGGTTGACACCTTCTGTGGATGGCCTGAGGCTTACCCTGTCGCACCAACACAGCAAAAAGAGTAGTAAAAACTTTCCTCAAACACATAATTCCAAAGTCTGGAATTCCTTTTGGAATGTCATCAGATACAGGACCACATTTCATTGCAACGGTGGTCGGGGAAGTCAGCAGGTTTCTGGGACTTGCTTGGGACCTGCATACTCAATACAGGCCCCAAGCAAGTGGTAAGGTTGAGCGTATGAATGGAACCCTCAAAACCCAGCTCAGTAAGATCTGTCAAGAAACTTCAATGACTTGGGTTCAGGCCTTGCCTCTGGCTTTGCTGAGAGCTCTCATACAACCGAGGCAGAGGGGCAATGTAAGTCCCTATGAAATCCTTTATGGCAAGCCATACCAGGTTTCACATATCCTGGGGAAAACTCATACTGATTTGCTGGAATGCTTAATGGTTTTAAGTTCCAATTTGCAGAAGCTCTAGAGATTCGCTGTGTTGTCCAAGCCAATGGGGCTGGACACCCCTGTTCATCCATTCCACCTGGAGACATGATCTACATCAAGTGGTGGGACAACAACCCCTTGCAAGCTAAGTGGAAGAGACCATTCCAAGCTTTGCTGCCCACCCTCACTGCAGTCAAAGTTGCTGAGAAAGGACCGTAGACTCACTACTCCAGAGTCAAGAAGACTTTTGCTCATTAAACCATCAAAGAACCAGGGGCTGATGCAAATCAAGCTGATGTGGTTTAAACTGTTTTTCACGTCTGTTGTCTGCCCAACATGGTAACCATGATTCAGGATTTGGCTCATTAATTGCATTGCGATGGTCTAAAATATATCCAGAGCTCTTGACAGGAGCAATTGCTGGATCTGCACCCAATTATCTCCTCTAGATGGGGGTGGTAACTGGCCATTGATTGGTATGAAAATTGGGAAGGGACTCAAATTCCACATGAAGTAGCTTCCCCAAATAACACCTTAAAATTCAACCATATTATTCATGGTTATCAGACTGGGCCTGAGTAAAGAAGTATCTCTGATAGTTGTAGTTGTAGTTAATGTAGTGTGGAGACTAGACAAGGTGAAGTCTTGTTAGTCTCTAAAAGGGGGGGAATGATGCCCGATGATTTTTGCCCTTCCTTTCATGTACCATTTTTTATACTTTTATACATTTTCTGTACCCTCTATGCACCCCTTAGCCCACATGCTTGTAATTCCTGAAGCATGATATTCCAGCTTAGTTTAGGCGTTTTTGCTGGGCAGAGAGACCAAACATTCTCAGGAAGGAGTCAGTGTGCCGTGTGTTATCTTAAACCCGAGGCTCCATCCTTGGGTGAAGCCTTCTGTTTGGAACATCTTGTGTAAACTGTGCTTTGGCCTCATCCAGGGGGGGATATATTAGAATAGGGGGACATTGCTGCCTTTGTTAAGTTTCTTATTGGGGATCCTAGATAGAAATGCCAATTCCTATAAAACCTATAAACTTGTATACGGCTGTGCAACGGCGGCTGCTTCTGCATCAAGTGTGCACCTTGGGATCCCAAATACGGTAAACCTTTTTTTCCCCTTACCGTGTCTGAGTCTTATTAAAAATGGCTATTCAAGGCGAACATGACAGTGTGACATATCACAGAGAACCGTAATGGCCAGATCACATTGGATTGTCTTCTGGCACAAGCAGCAACTTTAAATAAAAACATCAGAACATCAAACATCTTTTCCAACTGCAAATGTGCAGACCAAATCCTCACTCCAGCTGCTTCTCACTACACCTTTTTCCAAAAGTCACAGTCCATGCTTAGCTATTGCTCTTGTGCAATGTGTCCATGATCTATTGCTATGAAAATTATTTGAAATAGCAAAGAAAATGGATTGTTTATTAGACAACTTGTATTGACTGGACAACAGTGAGGTGTGAGAGTCTGCTAACCGCCACAAGGGAGGGGTTGGAGTTCCGTTGAAGACACTAATTTAAAAAAGGATTCTATAAATGATGGGCTTCATGAAATGTCTTGAGATGTGGATTCAGACTATCTGGTGATGAGAAGTGAAGGATGAACACTATCAGAAATGAATATTTATTATTTTGTTCTGATACCATATGGTTTTAAGTACAAGTTACAGAATGCTTATGAGGCTATTTGATTGGAAAGCTTATATTATAACCTTTTTAATTTTATCATAATAATGTAATAGATTTTACATGATTATCAATATCTTACCAATGTATATAGATTTCAATATATTATCAATATTAGCTTTTCATATATTGTTATAAGCTTTTATATAGGGTATAAGCAACATACAATGTACCAGCTGGATGTAATCCAGCCAGCTGGTATATGCCTGAAAAAGTAGAATGCTAAGAAGCAAATCAAAACAAAAGTTCTGTAGAAGTAGCGGTAGATGTATAGTAAGGACAGTAGAGAGCTAGATGGAACTGGCAGAGGCACAGGACAGTCAGCAAAATAATTGGGAATTATGACTTGGAGGACTAGAAAAAGAACATGAACATCACAACTGCCCATGCCCTGAAGACAAAGGTGAGAAGTCCACCATGATGAAGAAAATGGTCTCTCAGTGGGAGACCCCCACGACCACCAATTGATATACCACAGGCGTATTGGCAGAACTGTGATATTCAGTATTTCTTTACCATTATGGTGGTGGGGCATAGTGACGATTGGTATTAGTTATAAACCTATTATGTGTTGGCTCTCACAATATTTAGATGGAGTGCTATGTGTACAATTGTTGCCTTTTTTTTTTTGCAAGTTAACTTTAGTTATGCAGAACAGTGTGTGAATAATCACTATTGGGTTTTGTTTTTGTCTTTGTCTCGATTTAGTATGGCTTACTTGGAGGTTTAAACTGAGTGTTTATGGTATGTGATTTAAACCATTTCCATAAAGGATATTTTTTATATTATGGCAAAACTATACAAAAGCTGCAAAAAAAGTTACCAAAAAGCCCTGAATGAGGCCCTAGCGCCAGTGGTCCTTAAAGATAAGAAGCAGCTCAGAGCTGGGAAAAGGATAAATACATTCACAAAGAGATTGTGATGCTTAGCACCTTCAGGGTAGGGAGGCCATCGCCCCAGGGCTATCAGCTGCAGGGCCAGCACAGACCCTGACAGCAAAAAATGTGAGAGTGGAAGGAAGAGGAGCTTTAGGATATGTAGTGGAAAAAGTCTCTAGTCAGAGAAGTTTGTAAAACATCCATCGTTTACAGCAAAAGGAGTCTGGCTGATGAGACCGCTTAACCTTCAGACAACCATATCTTCAATGGACAGGCCAGGGGTCCCGTGACCCATTAGGGGCCCCTACTATGGACACTTCCCTATCAACAACTATCATCTACTGAAACCACAAAACAAAGAGCTACACCGGAAGAAGTGCCATACTAAACAGCTCCTAGAAAAGTTTAAATATACATAAATACCTATGAATAAGCATTAAGCCGATGCAATATGAAATGTATTTAAAGATGTCTCCTGTCAATAGCAGGTGTCCCTCTGGCAGATCGCCAAGCAACCGGCGTCATATCCTTTTGCTTTTATGTACCCCATTGTCATTTATTAAAACTTTTAAATATTTACAGGGAGTGAACCTTTTTTTCACAGTAATGTTGCACCATGCTTACTGTGTAAATATGTGCTAATTTGAAGTAAAGGCAGGTGGGTTAGGAGCAGAAATCTCCCTCGCCTCCTGCGCTGCAATAAACAAATACTGCTCTATAGATACCGGTCTATAGAGTTTTATCTGTAGTCCTTTTTCGGGCATCAATTCTCTATGAAGGAATGAGAAGGGCGTGTCTTTTACACAATTGAATTCTGGGGTAAGAGATTAGGCTGATATTGGGAGATAGAAGGAAACAATGGGAAGGATTTCTATAGGAATTCCTTTGATTGACTCTTATGGCAGACTGTGTTAATAGACTACCAGAGCAGAGACACTGAGATGGATATTGAAAGGGGGGCAATGTATGATGGAAGCGGGGGTTGCAGAGGTGTTATGGGGCTTTTACTTTTTCAAGTACCTCAGCAATGGGGAAAGGGAGAGGGAAATGCGGCCGGGAAATAGGATAAAAAGAGGCTGCGTCCTCAATGAATTTGAGAGATTTTATGGTAAATGCTCATGATCTCTCTCTTTATTCATGAATAAGGTTGCGGGACTCCTCGGTCTCCTTTTTGGACATAAACCTCTGGTTTTTGTGGATTAATTTTCCTAACAATTTGGGGACTCATCTGGGATTCTTCCACTGTCCAGGAGCGGCAGGCAGCAAGCAGAGCTGTAAGCACGCCTCACCCAGTTTCGGTAATCAGCTCCCCTTGGTGACAGCAGGGCACAGTGATGATTGTTCCTTGAAACTGTCAGGAAGACAAAAGTCAAGGGAGGCGGGTCTGTAAGGTCCGCAGGAAAA
This sequence comes from Malurus cyaneus samueli, assembly GCA_009741485.1. Taxonomy (NCBI): domain Eukaryota; kingdom Metazoa; phylum Chordata; class Aves; order Passeriformes; family Maluridae; genus Malurus; species Malurus cyaneus. The sequence continues at coordinate 37,097 of VKON01003841.1, forward strand.
AAAAAACCACTAAAAACCTCACCAGTAAGATGAGAACTTCAAAAAGTAAACCTAAGAAAACACACATAAAAAATAACACAAGTAAAACAAAGCACCCAAACAGGGTAGCACAAGTAAACCTGGGAGGGCACCCAAAAAAAATAACAGAAGTAAAACAAAGCACCCGTAAAAGATGACACAAATAAACCTGGGAGGGCATCAATAGAGGGTAGCACAGGTAAAACAAAACATCCATAGAGGGTAGCACAGGTAAAACAAAACATCCATAGAGGGTAGCACAGGTAAAACAAAACATCCATAGAGGGTAGCACAGGTAAAACAAAACATCCATAGAGGGTAGCACAGGTAAAACAAAACATCCATAGAGGGTAGCACAGGTAAAACAAAACATCCATAGAGGGTAGCACAGGTAAAACAAAACACCCATAAAAAGTAGCACAAGTAAACCTGGGAGGGCACCCAAAGAAAATTGCAAAAATGAAGCTTAAAAAAAGCCCCCAGCAAAAAAAATCAACAATCCCAACATAATCTTAAAATCCTTTAAAAAAATATCAAGTTAGTTTACACATTCTGCCAAGGACATGGACGCCCAGTGGGGGCAATAGGGGGAGTAAAAAAAAAAATCTCGACAATCCATGCCCGGGGGGGCAATAAGAAAAGTACAAAGGAATGTAGTTAAAGCAAAAAGCAGCAAGACCGAGCGCAGAAGTGCAAGACCAGAAGAAGGCTAAAGTCCCGTGGGAGGCGCCGCACCGAGCCAAAACTGTAAATCAACTGTAGGCTCAGTGCCAAGCAGTCCCTGACGCTAAGACCCGCCCCAGACAAAGCAAGCGTAGCATCCAGTTCTCCATGAAAACTGCGGACGCTCAGCCGGCTGCAGTGCTGCAACCGCTGGCCCACTGAGAACGCCAAGAAAGCTGCGTTTAAACACTACCAAAAATATCTAAAAAATGCAAATTGTACATAAAAAATAAAATCTTTAAAAGAAAATCCTGATTTAAGTCACTAAAAAACCAAGTAATTTTAATCTGTGTAAAATTTTAAGATAAGTAATAACAAAGTTGATTCACAACCCCAAAAAATAAAATGCAAGATGCAAAGGGGCACCTGAGAGAGGGGGGACGGAGTCGGACACAAGGATGTGGCAAAGGCTTTCCCTCCTCGGCAGGGGAGAGCAAACCCAAACAGCCATTAAGAAAGAATCAGTGTACTGTTGCAAAGAAAAAAATCACTAAAACAAGGATGTCCACCAAAGAGCTAACTCGCTTAAAAAAAACCCTCAAAAAATATAAAAAAATATTACATGAAAATGTCAAGAGCTCCCTTATTTACCAAAAACCCACCAATCAAAACTCTTATAACTTTTAAATAATTCCTATTAAAAAAAAATGTTATTCCTATAGAACGACGGTCCTCTTTCTCCACTTTATTTTATCCCTAAAGGAGGGTGGGGGGGAAATTGGTCAAAAAGTTGTTGTTTATTATTCAAGATAAGTAAAAAACCAAATAATATACTTTATCAACCACATATAATTTATATAAAAATTTAAATGCATAATCCTATATATTCCTAATTATAATTTACTAAAAAAACTAATGAATGAAATTAATATTGTAAAAATAATACAAAATAACACATAAGGTGTTTTTAAAATTCAAATCCTTGAAAAGTTCAAATCCCCTCTGTTATTTTGAAGATTTCAAGTTCCCTCTATAGTATTTTAAAGAGTTCAATTCCTCTATATAGTGTTTTATAAAGTTAAAATTGCCCTTGTGTTACTGCATAAAAGCGTTGAGTTTAAGTCTCAACTATAATGAAAAGCAGGTTTTAGTCCTGCATAATATACTGTACATGTTTTTGAGCAAAGTTTGCTCAAGTGCTTTTGAATTTTTTTCTAGGAATTTGCATGTGCGTGTACGCAAATCAAGGGGAGGAAAAACTAGGCAAATTCATCCCTTCGGCGGCTCAACATGTATTAAGTGTATTTCACACAAACATCAAAGAAGGAGCCACTCAGCCTACCAAAAAAAAACAGAAAGAAGTTCAAAAACAAAGTACTATAAGCTACTTTATTTTTCTTTGCTAAAGAGGGGGCTTAGGTCTTAAAACCGGACAATTAAAAAAAAAAAATTGCACGCATTTTAAACTAAACAGTTCTTGCAGTCGTTACTCCAAAAAGAAACCACAAAAATATTTAAAATTGCCAGTTACCCCAAAACAAAATTAACACTTACAGCATTTTATAAAATAGTAAATACTAAGACATCGATTGAAGATTTTTCTATATATTAGCCAGACCATGATAAACTTTTTTACACAAAAACCATTCTTAATCGTATATAATATAATACAAAAACCCAAAGCTTAAAAAAATTAAAAACAGATTAGTTATATCCCAGTCTTAGCTCTTCCAGACTAAAAAAAGAAAATTATTAAATGTAGTATAATATTAACACAAGGCACATTACTAAAAAAAACTTCTGTACAAAGGGAGCATGGGAGGTAACAGTAATGTTATTATTTTTTTAAAATTATTAAATCAGTAGCCCGAGATGGCCCAGCATTTTCTACAAATTGTGCAACCATAATTTTTATTAATAACTAAACCCAAAAACTACAAAAAAATCGAATATTAAAGTTTCACATTAGGGTAAAGCTTTTTAAACCAAAAGGGCCTCTAAATAAATAAACAATACTCAGTTATTACAGTATAAAACTTATTTAATAAAAGAGGAGGATTTAGGAATTAAAAATAAAAAAAAGTTCTAACCCAGCACTCCTATTTAAATAAACCTGAGGAGGGGAGCCAAACACACCATAACGTACACTTAAGTAAAGGATCTCCGACCTGGGCATGAGAGCAGAATTGTAGATGCTCCTAACCTAAAAAAAAAAAAAAAAAAAAGTAGTCTATTAACATAAGCTTCAAAAGATAATTTAAAAAAGCAATTAATAATAGCCTTTAATCAATAAAAAAATAAAAGAAAGGGGGGTTACACCACTTTAATCAGCTCAAGGCAGGCAGAGCTATATGGCACTTATAACCTGTATTATCTCAAACAAGATAGTGTTTTTCCTGATTCTAAATATTCATATGATATTACATGCGATTTTAATTTTTTTAATAAAGTTTATTACCTACCAAAAAAAAGTTAGCTCTTGAGAGCTTAATTTCTCACCTATTAAAAGTAATAAATTTTACCAAAAAACACCCAATATAACATTAAGGAAGACACAAGGCAGCGTGCTCAGAAGAGCACTAACTAAAACATTAACTAACAAAAAAAATTTTTACAATAAAAAACTGACTTAACTGCAAATCGTACACCAATAGCAACATAAATACCAAAACTACCCTTACAAATATTGACACTCCATAAAAATCATTAAACTCTCAAATATTTAACCAAAGCTTCTGAAAATTAGTGTTACTATAAAATCTTTTACTGCTAGCAAAACGACTGTTAAAAATATATTTATTTGTGCTAAGAACCAAAAACAAAATTACAAAAAAAAAATGCAAGAAATAAATACCTGCAATCCACTTCCAAAAATACCTGATAAATTTTACTAAAATGCCCCAAGAGACAAAATTAAAATATCTTCTATAATAATTATCAAATAACAGGAACACAAAGCATTTGCAACGCATCAGCAACTACAAATTCATTTTAAGATTTCTAAACAACTTCAATTTCAATATAAAATTATTAAACCAGTAAAACTCAAATGGAAACACCAACTTTACAGAAAAAATCTTCAAAAAAGTATAACTGTCTTTAAGCTTACAATAAATTCCTATCCCTAATTCCCAGAAGTAGGCAAGTATGAAATACAATAAATAAAAATAAAAAAAAACCATATAAAATGTAGTTAATTAAAAACTAAAATTAACGCAAAATACAACTTTGCACCAACTTTAACAAGAATAAGGGCCAAGCCCCCCAAAGTATATACTCACTTATCTCCCTTTAAATTATATTTTAAAATTTACCTTACCCATAAATTTATCAATATAATTAAAAAACACCTCATAGAATTATGATATATATAAATACACAATATAATAACCAATCAATACTATCTCCTTATTAAAAATCGCTCTCTCAGATCAAAAATCATCAAGTATCCAAAGACTTCTAACCTTTAGACTTTCTGTGTCAACATCACAACCAAATGAAACTAATCCTAGTTTAATAAAAATTTAATATAGAAATCTACCATAATAAGAAAATAAACGTGAAATCTTTCTCCAAGGTGTTACTTAACCCAAAATCAACCAACAAAACAGCGGTACGGACACTAAAATATTGTACCATCATTACTTTCAAAATTAAAATTTTCTAAAAACCAAAAATTAAAATATTGCTCAACTGGTTCTAATAATTGAGCCTTTCTTCCAGTGCAGAGTATCAGGTTTCATCCATTATAACAGATTTATGTAATTTAATTTAAAAAGATAGCATTTTTAAGCAATATCAAGGATTATAGTCGAATGCAACCACGATCAGGCGGCTCTAGGCGTGGTAAGTCGAGTGTGCCTGCGCTGTCACCTTAGGACAACCAGTTATGGTGAGTCTTCTCCACACAACACTCTATGGAACTACCGAGCGGCACGTGGACTTGAGCCCCCTTTTCTTGATCCACCCTCTCTTATGAATGTGTGTTTCTTGAGAAAGTTCTCAAGACTCCTGATTGAGATCTGCGTCGTGTTTGCAGTGTGCTTTACTTGGGGGCAGGTCTTTTTGCGGATTTGGCTATCAGGACGACTATTGGACCTAGAGCTCTGGTGATTAGGAAGGGAGGAGGTAGCTTCTTCTTGCACGTTCTGCACGTTGCCACATCCCCTCCCCTCCTCAGATCGATGACAAGGGTGTGTCACAAGTGGCAAAATTGTGCTGGGGTGTCTGTCAAACTGTTTATTAATATGGACTGTGGCGTATTTTTCATGAACCAATACAGCTATCAAACAAAAGAAATAAGACTAGAAAGCCATAACATATACAGCTCTGCAGAAAGCAGACCAAAAGCAAAGCCAGTGAGTTCTTTTCACATCGGGGGAAGCCCCTGCACCTACCCACACACAGTCTGCTAAAATAGTCTGTGTAAACATCCCTGCTTTCAAATCTCGCATATCACTACAAAAACTTACTTGCTGTCTTTGTTTTATATTTACGTTATTCTGTGCCTTCACTTGCCACAGGTTGTGCAGAAGATAAGATTAGGTAATTAAATTACAGCATTAAAATATTTTTCTATAATAAATCTTACTCTATATAATCAATTTAAATATTTAAACAAATAAATAAAAAAATTAACCCCAAAAAATCAAATCAATAATAACTAAAATATTTATAAAGACAATATTGATATAAATAAGTAAAAAAAGAATTGAAAGGAGATGAGAAGGGAGTGGTCGTTTACAAACAGATGACTCTGGGGTGAGATAAGGTGATAATGGGAGATAGAAGAACAATGGAAGATTTCCATAGGAATTCCTTATACTGACTTATCCCAGACTTGTATAATAAGACTACCAGAGCAGAGACACAGAGATGTATATTGAAGGGGAAGATACTGTAATGTATTAAAGAAGGGGGGTATCTATCAGGACGTATCTGGGAGGCCTGTACCTCTTCAAGTTACCTCAAACAATGGGGACAAGAATGAGGGAATGCCGAGCTGTGGAAATTGGAGTGAAAAAGCCAGCACTGCTGTCACTCTATGAGATGTGATGAGACCACCATGGGAGAATGCCCTTGACGCTCTCCCTTTCATTATGAATAAGGTTACAGACTCCTCTGTCTCTCTTTATTGGACATATAATCCTTCCTAGGTTTTGTGGATTAATTTTCCTAACACATTCTTATTAAAGACACAACACGATGGCTTTTCAAACACCATCTACTGCTGAGTTCTATCAAAACTACTGACAAATACTCAGCACTCATGTTGAGAAAACATGGGCTGTTCTGGTCGGTTTAAGCAAGATGAACAGGGGACACTCTAAAATTGAGTCTCTCCCCTTAGGTTTTTAAGCAATTCCTTATCCATCCAGGAAGATAATGTAATACGAAGTATAAGTGAAAAAAAATAACATGTTAATACTAACATAAAATACATAACATGAAAACCATTAACAGCTCGTATATAAGTAGATCAAATATTGTAATTTACACTCCAAGAATTAGTGACACCCAAGACTTTTGTCGAAGAAAACGTACACGACTGAAAGTAAACCTCAATGGACTCCATGCCTATGGTGCAACATCATGAGGGAGACAAAGGGGAAAATGGCACTAACCCCTTCCCCCATAAGATTGCGTGCCCTTCACATGTGTCGCATTGCTTATGATTGTGCAATCCTACCAAGGGGAATAGAGGAATGTCGGGGGCAGCTCATACACCCTTTCCGTGGAAGGTTGAGGAGCTTGCGGTAGCAGTTCTAGTGAGCCAGATGCCACCAACTTGTCGGGGGCATGTGTCTGGTGGTCAAGCGCCGCCCACCCTATACTGTGCTTCTCTCTGGCCATCCCACTGGACTTACGCTTGGTCACATGGTGTTGGTGCTGCTGTCTCTCCACGCTGCAGGTGTGTTGGGGGGGAAAGTGTGGTCTGTTGGTCTCCGATGCAGGGTGACCCAGCCCCAGGAATGGGGGATTGCTTTGAAAAGTTCAACTCCGAAAAGTTTTTGATTGCGGACATTGATAATCACTGCAGTTTACTCCGAGTGTCTTTATGGCAGGCCCCCCGAAGGGTGCAAAATAAAGAACGCTGACAACCGAAACAAACCCATCCTCGAAAGCAGAGCCTCTACTAATAGCAAATGCTGCAGGAGAGAGACAGCACTCTGCTTCCGGGCTCCATACTTAAAAAGGACCTTGGCAAAGCTGGGTTCCAGTCTCAGAACAGATAAATGATGGGTTCCATCTCAAAAGATACGAAGAAGAGTAGTAATCAGACACATCAATTGGCACAGGTGCGTGTTTGTTTGAAGTGCCTGCCCCATGTTTGTTTATGTTGAAAATATTTCAAAAGTTCATTTATTGAAAGTAAATTCAGGTATGTTTTGATGGTCAGTCTTCATTAGGTGGCATAATTTTGGGATTAATTTATTAAAGCTGATATGTTGAATACAAGTCTTAGTAAGGTAGATGAAGAGCACGACGTTAATTAACCTATACCTTAGAAGCTGTTATTATTTGGGGTTTATAAAACACTCCTTGTTTTGAAGTAGACCAAAATCGGTCAGCATATGAACTGGTAACACCATAGTTTTGGTCATTAAGGAATACGTCCTCAGCTGCAGAATTTTTACTGCAGCAGCCGGCTTTCTAGCCCTTGGAGGATCCTTCTTCTATTGAGCATAGTGACGCATCAAATAGAGGTAAACAAGCAGTTTTGGAAATACATTACCAACTGGATTATACATATTCAATTAGCTATCCCAATTAGAAAACTTGATTGCTTAATATTTATTATACTCATTATATTGTAATTTTACATAGTTGCAGCCACAATATTGATAAGTCCCTCATGCATGTTGTCATCTTTATGGTCTTTCTTTGGTGGTCTTTTCAACAATACGCCACGCTGCGTTCCTAGATTTATTTAGGTATGGATCCTAATTGCTTTGATACTCAAGAACTCTTGAGTAAGTGGGAGACACTGTTGTATTTGACAATGACTTCCTGCTTTTGTATCCTAGCTTCTATTCATAACACTACTCTTCTCCAGGCTACAATTGTTCACATTGTTGTTTATTTGGATCAAGAAGTATATCGTTGTTGAGTTTCTTGGTCTCGATATCTTACTGTCCTCTATCAGTCATATTTTTTATTATAAGTTTTCACAGGAGGTAGTTCATGTTCACTTATCTCTTCTTGTCTGATTTTCTTAAGAATGACGAAAAAGTGGAAAAATGCAAAAGCTACCATTAGTCTAATCCCATTATCCACATTTTTTTTAATTTCTATTTTTTTTTCCAATATTGTCACAAGGCCTTCCTTTTGTATCAGTCATTTCAAGGTATTAATTACGCCACCATCTGCATGTTAGCTGGTTGAGCATTCTATGATATAGTCATGGGTCACATATGATTTGACTTCTTTGTCGATAGAGCAGGGACAATATAATTCCACTAAAGTGCTTCTTCTCAATGCAGACTAGAACACTCATAGAAGGTATTATATCTTGCTAATGTCGTGGTAAAGTTTTTAGGTTTTGACACAGATACATCCAGTTACTAAAGCAGCTTTAGCACCGTTATTTTTCTCCTTAGCTGTTTAAAATAAGTACCGTCAACGCAGCTATGTATAACACACATACAATCTAATTAGATTGTGTAAATAGCACACCTTCTGCACTTTTTGAAGATATGCACATCACTCCTATTACCTCAGCAGCCATTCAAATTAATTTTTACAAAAATACAGTAATTATAGTTATCATTAACTTCTTAGATTTGGTCTGTAGTGTAAATTTACTCAGTGCTTTTACAGGGTTTTTTTTGTAAGATAGTTACAACCATGCAATTTTTACATTAGAGTGTTTTGTTTCTTCCTTTGTATCATGCTCTCCGAAATAGTCCAATTTGGGTGCAGAGATCAAACAAACTACAATGGTCTCATCAAAATAAGGGGACATAAATTTCTTGAGTAGGTGGTAAAACATATAAAGATACTCATTATGTGTCAACTTGGAAAACTCTCGTTTGGGAAAAACAACACTCCAACTACTCAGTTTTTATAATGGTGACATGGACTAGCTAAGGTATTCACTTCTATTCTGGGCCAGGATGTACATACAGAAATAATTTTTCCTATCCTCATCACACACCCGGGTCGTGTAATGGGAAAATCCATACATCCCATCCAAAACACGGAGCTTCTTATCAAGATTTCTCCAACTTTATACAGTCAAAACCCATACAACTTTATTGGTTTAATGTTCACTGGTTTAAGTGCGTAGTTCTTTAGCTAATTCGTTTCCCTATTGGACTCAGATTTTTTTCTGCCTCTGAATCTAATAGGTCTCTCTTCTTATCTCTTTATTTCAAATCTCACAGATCTAGATGCTTGCCTTACACCAGATGCCAGAAAAGGGAAGTTAGGTGTCTCCTGGGATCGTGATGTTCTTCGCTGATGCATGCAGAGATATAGGACATTCTATTTTTTTACGGTATCCTTGCGTGGCTAATCTAATCTCAGTCCTGAGAAATATTAAGTTCAATTTCAAATTATGGTGCAAAGTGTCACATTTTTACCCTAAATAAACATTAAAAAACATTCATTTTCCGCGACCCAATGGCATAATCGGCAAACACAATCAATCCATGAGACTAAAAAAGTTTAAGTAAAAGTATATTTAGAGTCAATACTGTGACTCTAAAGCTTTTACCTAACTACAGTGAAGATCAGGCATGTAACGATTCTGCCCTAAAAATTTTGCACCCCAATCATATGATGATCACATGGAATTTGAATGTTTTACACCAGTAATAAATAGTCGATTATCTGGTTTTGGACTCCCACCTTTAAGATATAATGCCAAGAGCAGATTGTTTCCAGATTATCAATGTTTTAATAATCAGTATTTAAAAATTTGAAAGTTAATAAACTAATAAAGCATCTATTTTTGACAATTGTTCACAACACTTTTTTAAAAACCCATGTTTTCATAGACAAATGTGTTCGCTTGACTTTTTGAAAGAGTGCTCGTGATGGTGCTCAACTTCTTTTTTCGTATACTCGGACAATTATGCAAAATCTGACTGCAGAATTTGTGCGAGCAGATATGATAGTGAAGCTTTCTAAGAGGTTGCCATGGATGCTAATTTGCGTATTTGGGTTTTTTTGGATTATAATTTTTACCAGTTATCCTAAATCCCTTATGCTGCCTGTTATGTGATTAAATGTCTTTATATGTTGCACTACAATACGGGTAACTCCAAACTGCTATTTATTCCAATATCTATCTGCCGCCCAAAAAAATTGTTACTGTCTCTTTAAGATTCCTTGGAGCAGC
>VKON01003867.1:0-11177 GCA_009741485.1 Malurus cyaneus samueli
CCAAAGGATTGCAGCCGAAAGAATTTAGGACAAAGCCAAAAACAAGGCACAAGAAAGAAAACTCTTGGGCATGTGAGGAGCTGAGGTACAATATGTTGGGTGAACCCAGCAGCCAATTCCTGCTTCCCCCCTCACCAACAAATGAGGGGCCCTGGCGAGGGCAGGAAACGGGGGGAACAGCTTCAAACTGAAAAAGGGGAGAATAAATCAGAGATTAGGAGATACTCTTCCCTGGGAGAGGTGGGGAGGCCCTGGCACAGGGTACCCAGAGAAGCTGTGGCTGCCCCTGGATTCCTGGAAGTGTCCAAGGCCAGCTGGATGGGGGCTTGGAGCCGACAGGGAATGGAATGGGAGTGTCAGGGTTGGAACTGGATGGGTTTTAAGGTCCCTTCCCACCAAATCATCTATTCCTGTATCCACGAATGGCACCTCCCAGCAGTGACACAGGGCACTTGCATCTCCTGGTGTGCCTCATCCCAAAACATCATCATAACAACTAATCATTCCCAAAAACTCCTCTTTAAAACCATTGAAGGGTAAATAGTGACTCTTACAAACCAATGACAATTCTGCAGGCCGTAACACACACAGAGACACAGAAATTTAAATCGTGCTAACGCTAGGAACCAGGCTGGGGCATCTTCAGACTCCTGGATAACTGCCCTTAGAATGTGCTTCCTTAGTAAACAATTACCAAACATTCAAAGTCAAAAATTTCAGCAAATCTCTCAGCACACCCCAATAAACTCCAGTGGTTTCCCCTCCGTGACACCAAAAAACGTGGACGGATTTTCCAGCGCACGTGCCGGAGGCTGGGAGCTCTCCATTCTCGGCAGGAGGGAAAGAAGCCTCTCCCGAGCCAGCACCACTCAACGTTCCAAAATCCTTCTGCCTCGAGCTCTGGCAAGTTTTGCCCTTGTGCAATCGCTCGTTGATGTAAGTGTTGCCTGTTCTACGCTTTTCTATTAAAAAAATAAATAAAATTCCCCAGGCAGATAAATTTCCACCCAATAAAAATGTTCGCTGCTCTATCCTGCGGACGTTAATAAACGCCCTCACTCTTTCCCGGCTCTTGAGCGCTTCACAATCACCCTTATAAATAAAATCTGCCAACCCAAGCAAACAGTCTCGTTTATAAAGCCTTTACCTCCGTTTCCTAATGCCAATGCAAGTGTATCCCTGAAGCAGCCTCAGTTGCCCCAGGTATGGCAGCTTCCCAGCTCCGTGCTGTGCCGTACCCGGTGCCACCCTAGGCTCACGCCCTGTGTTTCCTGGGACAGGTTTTGCGGCTGATTTCTCCAGCCTGGCGCCACCCCAGGCTCGTGCCCGTCTGTTTTTTTCATGGCCGGTATATTTTGGAGCTCAATTGGGAATTTTCTTCGATCCAATGCCACTTGGAGTTTGAGCCTTGTCTTTTACCTGGATAGTTCTGGGCTTGATTTCTCATGGGCCCTGTGTTTTCCCAGGACAGGTTTGGGGGATTTCTCCATTCCTGATGTTTTGTCATGGATTGTTTGCTGCCCTGTTTCCTGGGACAGGTTTGGGGCTGAATTCTCCATCCCAGTCTCCACCCTGGGGCTCGTGCCCTGTGCTTTCCTGGGACAGTTTGGGGCTGAATTCTCCATCCAGTACCCACCTGGAGGCTTGTTGCCCTGTGTTACCCAGGCTGCTGCTTTGGGCTGAATTTCTCCATCCAGTCCACCCTGGGGCTCAATACCTGTGCTTTCCTGGGACAGGTTAGGCTGAAATTTCCTCCATTCCCAAGTGCCACCCTGCGGGCTCGTGCCCTGTGTTTTACCCAGGCTGATGTTTGAGCGCTGAATTCTCCATGCCAGTGCCACCCTGGGCTCGTGCCCTGTTGTTTACCCAGGCTGTGGTTTCGGCTGGAACCTCTCCCATGGTCCGCACGCCGGAACCATCCCGTCCCGCGGAGATTTCCAGCCGAACACTGCGCCCATTGATGCCGGCGGGCCGGGGCGATGCCGGGGCGGGGACGGAGGGGCTTCTGCGGCCGAAATGCGGCCGCCGGGTTGTTGTTGCACATTCCCAGTTCCTGCCGGCACGTTCCTCCTCGCTGCCGCCTGTCAGTCAGCCCGGCGATGTTTATTTGAACGGGCCACTTGCTGGTCAGGCTGGTGCCAGATTTGCGCGGCCGGGTTCTGCGGATTTCGCGTGGGGACTCGGCCCCGGCTCCCCGAGGCCACGGGAGGAGCGCACAGCCGGGGCTGCCCGCCGGCTAATGGGAAAACAACTGAGCTCTTCCAGCAGCCCCTGCTCGGCGTTAACCCTTGACTGGCTGCGCATCCCCAGCTCGGCCTTCCCCCATTCATCCCATACTCCATCCTGCCAGTCCTCTGTCCCATCTTCCTGCTCGCCCAAATTCCCCCGGCAGTCAACATCTTGGGGGATGATCTGAAACTGCTGGAAGGAGCAGGGAATGCACTCAAGCTGCTTAAAGAAGCAGTTTTTGGAAGGAGGAGAGGGTTTTTAAGCCCCCATGGATTAGGCATTGTTCCAAGGGCACAGACAGCAGCTAGTGATCACGGACATGGACAGAGGCTGGAAAGCTCTTCAGATTCATCGAGACCAAGCACAGGTCAACCAGAGCGGAGCAACTGAGCGCTCCTGGAGACTGCACTGCCAGGACACAAGCCAAGCCCATCCCTGACGGGAGCCTGCCCCAGAACAAAGCCCGATCCAACCCCAAAGCTCGCGGAGAGAGAACGAGCCCCCGCTTGCCCACCAGAGCCGGTGGCCACGCTTCAGATGTGAAATGACCCGGGGCCCGCACGCAAACCCTGCATCGTCCGACGGCCTTGACCGCCTCCAATAGATGCTAATCAGCCCCAGATTAAGTCATCAAGCAAACTCATGAGCAATCACATTCTGTCAGTGCAGCTGGCCGGCATTACCCGGGAGCCGCTCCGCCGCCGAGAAAGGCGGTTCTTGATTCTGATTCCAGCGGGAAAAGGAGCGGGGCTGAGCTGCCACGGCTCTGCACGGCTTACAGCTCCAGCTCCCGGCCCATCTAATGCTCCCAAAATTTGCCCCTCACCACCCTCACGGTGACAATGTGGCTGGGCATCCCAATCTGCTGGCGCACGCTGCTTCCCGCTCCCGGCTGCTTCCCGCTGCCCGGAGCATCCCAGAACATTCCCAGAGCACCCAGAGCTTCCAAGCACCCAGAGCTTCCCAGTAGCACCCCAGAGCATCCCAGAAACATTCCCAGAGCCATTCCCAAGCACCCCAGAGTTTCTGAATCATCCCACCCACACAAGCAAGAGGCAGCTTTTGTTCTCCAAGGGGAAGCACCAGCCTGTGGAATTGCTTTAGCTGGACCGCACAAACCTGTTAGTAACTGCGAGCAATAAATATAACACAAAACCGTTTAATTGGTGAAGCACAGGGAAAACTGATTGCTCATATCACCAAGTTCATTGGTTGAGGGAACTTTTGGGAAAGGGAAGAGATTCCCAGGCGTCGAAACCAGTTGTACCCCACTAGGTCTGCAGAGCTCTCACCCAGAGATCCCAAAACCTTGCTCAGGAGGAAGAAGGCAGCCCAAAGCCATGAGGAGATGCAAAAAACCTCTCATCCCACGTCAAAATCAAGTAGAGGAATCACTCATTTTCTAACTTTTCTTGCCTCTCTCACCTAACCTCCACAACCAAATACTGAGAATCTTCCAGAAATGATGGAGAACAATAAGATTGTGGAACTATAGCTTCAAAACGTCGCCATTCATTAAGAGAAGAGTATTTCTTACTCTAAGTTTCCTTCATTTTTTCATATAAATATTGCTCCTATTAAGTAACCAACAATACATAACTCCAGTGCTATATTTACTCTCGCTATAATATTCATAGGTGCATTATTATGCAACCTCCTATATATCATGCACATAGTGTCTTCAAGCGCACCATGGATTACCCACTTTTAGGTACCACTAATCACCACAACTCTCTCCTCCTTCATCTCCCCCGCTCGAGAAATGCAGGTTCCCGGATATATGATACTAGAAATTCAATCATTGCTTCCTCATACATTCTTTTTCTCACACCTCCCAATGGAAGACATTATTCCCAAGTACTTTTCACTCCTAATATGAATTTCCCTCTCTTTTCATACCCTCTGAATATCATCACGCGCCCTCATTAAATATATGTCCAGACTGAACAAATATAACTCACCATATTGTTTTAACTCACCCAAATAATCTCCATTTTTTCACCAAAACTTCTGTATTTCCCCCAATAAATTTTTTAAACCAATTTCCACTCTAACCACCAACATACGCATCAATACAGGCACATTTATGTTAAATTTCTCTTACAAAAAATTATTAACCTTTTCCCCCAATTCAATATACAATATACAGATAATGTTCCCAGTAACTTATTCACTTACAAAATCGTATTACTCAGCAAATTATTGCATACCCAATACATCAGAGTATCCACTCAAAAGTCAGGTGAGCTTCTGGCTCATTACTCAGGCCTCACCTTATATCATCCCCACCTGAAGAATTAACCACAGGAAGAAGAGGTTTCGGACGTCTATTCCATAGCCCGCCGAGTGCGAGGAACTCGATCTCCAGAGGCCAAAAACATTCCCAAAGATCCAAAGCTGCACCCACACCAACCTATTCCGCGGAACATGTAATGGATTGTCACCTGAGAATTATTGATGAGTAGATATATCGGCACCTATTATACAGTGGGAAAGACATTAGAAAGGAGGCGTCCGTCAATAATCATTCTACCACCCACTCCAAGACTTGCATGTGTTTTTGCCGAATGTTTCTTCCATATGTACTTCTTCGAATTAAGACAGAACTCCTCTGGCAACACTTTCTCTTGCATCCTTATGAGGACCCTCTCTAACCATCCCAGCCTCTTGTCGCATGTCTATTTTTTGCACATAGAACCATTTCTATGCACTCCATCTTTTGAGATACCACTCACTATACCCTACCGCCAAAACCTTCATCCATGGCCTTCACCGCTCAAATTATCCAAAATCCCAAAATAATTTACAGAAATAGAAAAACACATAAATCCATAAAGCCCCCAGAAGCCCAGCGTCCCCAGGACATCTATTCCTCTTTACAACAGAAGCCCTGCAACCTGCCTCTCACTCATGCATTTTCGCCTATTTCTTATATGACACAACTAAAGAATAGCACATAAATGTATGTACAGCCATTCTACTGATTACTCTCTTGTTGTGAGTTACCATAGTTTTCTTATTTTTCCCAAAAGTTTCCCATTTTCACGCCCGCTATATAGACGCGCATGACCGAACCAGGGAAACATTTTCACACACGTCCACAAGACGATCTTCCACTTTTATCCATTTGTAATACCACCCATTTATAATTCCTCCCCAGGAAAATCTTGTCCCTTTTATTTACAAAATCCCTTTTTTCCACCGAACATAAGTAGCCCCTAGTTCTGTGAAGCCACCAGCATGAATCGTCAAGACATTGCCCGCCGGTTTAAAATTCAAGGTCTAATTTTAAAATCTTGTTTCCTTCAGTGCAAAAGCTGGAAAGGCGCCATCGCAGCGTAGACGCGCAGGGACAAATTTTAGGGATAAAAGGCCCGCAGGCTACGCCATATTAAAATTTAGAAATAACTAGTTTCCGCCTCTCGACTATTGACAGATGCTCTCATGTCAGCACGAAGGGCCCGATGTATTTCCTCAGCGAGACCTCACCGCGCCGGGATCTGCCGAGGCACAAAGGACATATCATAGCCAGAGTCGAACTAACACAGGTCGAGATTGCGGCTAAACTGTTGCGGCGACCGAGCGGTACCTAGCACAGTAGCCTCCGCTCTCTCGCGACGCCGCGTGCCGACAATGCCGACCCGGTGTTTAGATACGATCGCACGCAAACCGGAACAAAATGCCCATTCTTGCCGTGTCCCGTTCGGCAGCCCATCTTGGACAATCCCTCTCTGCACCTTGTGCTGGGCCGATGAAGGCGGGAAGCAGAGCCTAGCCTGGCGGGATGGCCGTGTTACTCTCAACGCGTTGGGCAGGCCGCTCTTTGCGGACACAAGGCGGGAGACTCTGGGCTCGCGCATTAAATAAATCAAAAAAACCAACGGGGCGCAACCGCCACCCAGCGCCGGCTGGGAACCCGGGGAGCAGGGAGTCGTGTCTGAAGGCCGGAGACCGCGATGCATTCTTCTTATCCCTGACGCCATAACGATGAGCCATGAATGTGTTAAAATCGCGTGATTCGGGAGGCTTTGGGAATCGAGAGATGAGCTGAGATGGCCGTAAATGGAGCCACAGAAGGCGCGTCCAAGTGACCCTAAGTGAGCAATGATTTGGCGGATCTTCATGTATTATTTCCAGCTTCCCTCCGACTGAGTTAGCGCGGGCGCCGGGGGCTGTGGTCACGAGATCGGCCCACTCAGAGGATTCCGCAGGGTAATGGGGAGCTCTTGACGCGCTGGCCCGCGATTAACTCGCTTCATCCAAATTGCCTGTAGATGCAAAAAAGATCCCATCGCTTGTGTTGGTGAGAGGGGGAGAAAGTTTTCCGTGGTGCGTAGAGGACACTCAGGAATGTGCCCAAGGTGGCCAGAAAATGGCACAAAATTCGGGGCTCAGAAAGAGTTCCAGTAGGGAGCGGGAGACGGAGCACGAAGAAGGGAGTCCTCCTGAAAAACACAACATTTCAATCATATGTGAACAGACGCCTTCTTGCATCCGCGTTTGAGTTCCCCAACCTTTGCCCATCCTCCCATATATGATTCATCTCGACGAGCGTTTTCTACCCCAAAATCATTTTTTATACCTTATAATCAAGCCCTTCTCCTCTGCTTGTCAGTCCATATTTACTGAATTGAGTTCGTTAGCTCCCAACTCCAGACAATATCTCCAAGGATAATTGGAAAAAACAGGGTTTGGAGCTGTTTCCCTTTCTTCTTCTAAACTCAGTGCTGACAAGGAGAACAAAAAATGTAGATTGGACTTCTATAACAGATTTCATTTTTTCTTACCCCTTGGAGTTTGAAATTTTCACCGAGTCTTCCAGCATGTGGGACTTTAGGAAAGTCTGAATCAAGAGAAATGGGATATTTCCAATCCCAACATGCACCATGATCAAGTGAGTCATTTGGCGTCCAGGCCCACCTCCGCAGAAAATCAACCTAACCTTTGGATAGCCAACTGCTAGCCAAGTAAGAAGATGCATCCGCACGCGCAGGTTGACGCCTGATGCTCCAGCACATACCCAGCAGGGAAAGAGTAAGACTTCAGATCCAACATCCTTTTAATAATAAACCCATCAACCCACAAGCTCCCTATAGCCATGTGGCTCATCCTTTGGGAAACAGCAGATTCCTGGACGTGGCACTCGGTGCTCTGGCTGTGACAAGCTGATGGTCGAGTCCCGAAGTGAGAATTGATGATCTGGATTCTTGATTCAGGAAAATTTTGGCGGCGCCACATTTACACAGTTGTGATTGCCGAAATTTGGATGTTTCACCTTGTACTTATTCTGCAGCGTTTTCTGCGCAGACACCAACTTTCCCCTGGGCGATCACTCCTCGCCCGCTATTGTTGGTTGTAAGGATTCCATCTTCAGCTTCCACAGTATAAATCACCTCCCCGGAGACTTTGTGCCTGTGGCCATGAAAATATGATTTTCAGGAAGGCGCTCCGTTACCCGCCCCCACACAGGCAGCTCGCCAGTGTCCATGCCCAACCCGCAAAAAACTGCTAGAACCTCTGTGCATCCGAAAGTGAAACTGATTAAAATATTCCCAACCCTTGCATAATAAATAAATTTAAAAGGCTGGGGGAATCAAAACTCCTGAACAGGACTGGCCATTAAAAAAGTCTTTAGCTCAGCACAGCCAGCATTTTCCTCCTATATTTTAGGGAAAAAATTATATGGAGCTGACCATTGCTTGGTCATAATAAACCATTCCCAAAGGACTGGGAACCCGCGCAAGCTGGGAAAATGGGAAGAACAAATCAGGTTGGTATGTGGAGTCCATGGCTTCTCTCTTGGAGTAGGAGCAGCCAGAACGAAAAATGTGGAGAGGGATAATTTTAATGGGTATAAAATTAATAATTTCCCCAAATTAATTAACAAATTTATATAAAATAGTAAATAAGAATACAAACAATGAGTTTTATATTATTAAAATATTCTAGATATAAATATATTAAAATATATAAATTATAGATATAAATAATATAGAAATATTATAGAAATATATAAACTATAATATAACACAACACTAATAGAATGTATAAATATATGTTAAATACATAAACATGTATAGACATATATAAATAATATAAAGATAAGATTAAACAATATAAAATAAATACAAGTAATATAAAAATCAATGAAATTGATAAAACTGGGACCACTTCAGTAATTTAATCATGACATTTTTGCAATGGAAGCGTGCACCGGCCGGTGGGGGCTGACCCAACCCAAAGGCAGCAGGAGGGAACTTGTGTTACCTGGAGCTGCCAGAGTGTTCAAAACGGGATTCTCAGATGAGGTGAAGCAGGACAAAGATCAGATCCAGCTCTGGGAAAAGGAACCCGAGCAAGCAGTGGGATTCCCAAATCCAGCTGGATGTGGATCAGAGAAGAGGAGATATCTAGGGCAGTCCAGTTCCTCTGGTGCCAATCTCCCACCCCATGGATGGGATCCAAGCCCTTTTTCCAAAAGCAGGGAACGCCGGGAATGTTGGTGTGGAGAGGCAAAGAGATCCCCTTTGCCTTGTCCAACAGAAATATTCCAACTTCATCCCTCGTGGATTCTCCCTAAAAACACAGCTCACGTGGAACAGGAGGAGGAACTGCAGCAGGGAATTCGGGATAAGCTGCCACAATCAGAGAGAATGGAGCAGGGGGCACTGAATCTACTGCTCTGTGATGAAATTATCCCACGTGTCACTGGTGGAACATTTTTAACCATAAATTTTAGGCCGAAATCCTCAAAATCATCACCGCAAATGCCAAATTCTAAAAAGCAACAACTTAAGGTTTTTCGTGAATTTTTCAATGAAATCTTCCTGCTGCGTTTGAAACGGGAACCTACAAAAGGAGCGAATTCCTCATGGATCACTCTCACCAATAAAACAGAGACAGTGGTGCATATTGATAATCCACTCAGATCCCACTCCTGGCTGGTGGGGAAGGGGTTAATCCTCGGAACGCCGGCGCTTTATGGCGCACACAGAACGAGCTCCCACCCCAAAAGCTGCCTGGCATTACGGGCGCTGGAACTCCATAACAATTTATGAACTGGACTCGGGGTTTTTTACACCCCGGACGAGCGGCGGCGAGGCAGGAGGTCCGAGGAAGGCGGGGGTTAAAGGGGATCCTGCGGTGCCTGAATTCCCTTCAATAACTCAGCACGTGGCCATTAGCCTGCTTTACCTGCCTGGCTTAGGAAGAGCTGATGAAAACTTTTAATCTGCTCCCCAGTGACTCCAGGAACAGGATATTGTTAGGTTGGGAGCATGGAAATATTTAAAAAAACCCAAAAAGCTGGTGGATTGCCAGTAAGTTGAAAGTTAATTTTATAGGGGCTGGCCAAATATCGGGAGGAGTTTGGGTTTGAGATGTATTTGCTCTGTCTGGTGACGTTTTTATGATGTTTTATTATCTTATTTGTGCTTTAAAATGCAATTCGGGGCTGGGAGGGCGGGCGAGGGAGGGCAGAGGCTGAGCTGATTGCGCATTTCATACTAGAGAAGATGCGACGTGTGACAGCATGATCAGCCACGGGAGGGGAATTCAAGCACCGCAGGAGCTCCCTTCCGTCCCCCCAGTAATTGCAGTTTGCTGAGGCCATCATATTATTATGTTTTTCCACCATCGCATTCTGTCCCTTGTTTCCACACGAGCAAGGCCATCCGAGGGTGTTAATCAAAAAATGATTCATTTATCCTGGATATAACGCTTCAAACCATGTCCTTGCAGGGATAGGAGCGTTTAGTTTGGCAAAGTCCAGGATCTCAAATCAGGTTTGACTGAGTCAAAGGCTGCAACAGGAGCAGGAACACTTCCAGTTTTCGGATACTTCTGCAGGGTTGACATGCCCGGGTTGGTAAGTTGGGTTTGAACTTCACCAAATCTATGCACAGGAGATCAGTTTCTGTGAGTCCCCACTAACCTGCCCCTAAACTATCCCTATTGTGACAGTTAATAGCCCCTTTGGTATTAATGGATGAACCGTGTCGCAATGGGTGTAAGTCCTTTCTTATTTAGGTGAATTACGGACTTCTGAATGCTTGATGTGGGCTGGGAAGGACTTTCGAAGAGGCCAGGGTTTTTTGTGTCTTAGACGGGACCCCATATTTCTTTGTTTGAGGGACACTTCCCTTGCTGCTGATAACATTCCCTTTCCGAGGATTCAAGGATGATGTGTTCTCGGGCAGAACGAAGAATATGATTATTCCAGCACCACCTTGCGGGGTTCCTTTTTGAACATTAGTGGCTTAATTTTGTCCGGTTCAGGAAAAAAATCTTTGCATTATTGAAAATCTGGTCCAGCCGAGTTGTCGTATGTCGGACGAATTTTGCTTCGTGAGCTGAATGTTTATCAAATCTACCTCGTGTTGATGATCCTTGCTAACTTCTACCTTGTTTTATTTGACATGATGTCTAACGTTGGAGTTACAGTAGCCTCTAATTGAGCTTTATTTCTTAATGCTGCGGGAAAGCATTAAAGGGCTCATGAGAGGAGGAGAGGGATGGAGGGCGGGAGCGGTACAGATTCTGGGCGGATTTCAAACCCCATTGGGCATCTTCCACGGGATCTAGGGCGAGCCAAGCTCTGGAAATTTCTATTCAGGGCTTCACCACCCTCCAGGAGGGAATCCTTCCCAGTATCCATCCGGTTCCCTACCGGACAGGGCAGTGTCCGCCATAGCCGGGGGAGTCTACATCCCTACTGAGTCTCTAAATCCTGTATATTGATCCTAAACTATGAAGACACTGCAGGCAACCCACTCCCATTGCTTTTTATTTTCTTTTATTATTTTATTTATTGTTTTTTTTTTTAATATTTATGTATTTTATTTATCTATTGATTTTAGATTTATATTTTCTAGTATATTTTCTATCTTTTGGGAGGTGGTTTTTCGCATTTTTTGAGATGGGGGAGTTTGAGTTTTGTTTTGGTTTGG
>VKON01003868.1:0-53241 GCA_009741485.1 Malurus cyaneus samueli
TAAAACTTATATATTAATTTTTATTTTATTTTTTTTATGAAATATTATTTTTTTATATTTGTATTATTCTCTTTTTTTATTTTTGTTTATTGGTTTTGGGTTTTATTTGTGTTTTATTTTGTTGTGTTTATTTGTTGGTAGTGTTTTGATGTGTTTATAGTTTTTTGTGTTTTTGTTTACTTTATTTTCGTGTGTTTGTGTTTGGTGTTTGTGTTTTTTGGTGTTTATTGTGTTTTGTTGTGTTTTGGTTGGTTTTTATTGTGTTTTATTTGGATGTATAATATTGTGTGGTTTATAGTAGTGTTTTTATTAGGTGTTTTTGGATGGTTTTTTTTTTTTGGTTGATTAGTGGTTATTTTGAGTGTTTATTTGTGTCTTTTTATTGGTAGTTTTTTTCTGTTATTTGTTTGGGTTTTTTGTGGTTTTTGTGTTTTACTTGGTGTTTGTGGTTGATGTTATGGTGTTCATTTTATGTCATAGTTTTGATTTATCTTGTGTCTGGTTTATTTGTGATTGGTTTGTTTTTGTGGTTTTTTGAGCTGTTGTTAATTATCGTTATCGGTGTTTTATGTTTTGTGGTTTTATTTGTGTTTTGTGTTTATGCATGTTTTTGGAGGTTTATTGGTGATTTGTATTTTATGTTTTAGTAATTGATGTTATTTTTGGTTCGTGTTTTATTTGTGTTCTATACTGTGTTTGGTTTTGTGTTTATTAGGTGTTTGTGTGTTTTATTTTTTGGTGAATTTGTGTTTTTGGTGTTTTATTTGACTGTTTTTTGGTTTTATTTGTGTTTTGTGTTTTGTGTATATGTTTTTTGGTGTTTTTTGTGTTTTGATTTTTTTGTGTTTTATTTGTGGTTTTGGTGTTTGTTTTGTGGTTTTGTGTATTGTGTTAGGGTGTTTTATTTGTGTTATTATTTGTGGTTTTTTGTCTTTTATTTTCTTTTTATTCGCTGGTTTTATTTGTGGTCTTTGGGTGTTTTTGTGTTGTGCTTTATTTGTGTTTTATTGTGGTTTGGTGTTTTATTTGCTTGTTCTTTTTCTTTTTTTCTTTTTATGGTTTTTGTGTTTATTTGTTAGGTTTTGGTCTGACCTCTGTCTTATGATCTGTTTTGCTGTTATCGGTGTCTTTGGTGTTTTATTTGTGTTTTTTGGTGTTTTATTCTTGTGGTTTATTTGGTGTTTATTTGTAGTTTTATGGTGTTTTCGATTTGTGTTCTTTTATTTGTTTATTTTGGTGTTTCTTACTTTGTGTTTTTTGTGTTTATTGTATGGTTTTGGTGTTATTTTGGTGTATTTTTGGTGTTTTATTTGGTTTCGGTGTTATTTGTGATTTTATTTGTTTTTGGTGTTTATTTGTGGTGTTTGGTGTTTTATTTGTATCTTTTTTTGTGTTTTTTTGTGTCTTTGGTGTTTCTCATTTGTGGTTTGGGTGTTTTTATTTGTGGTTTTGTGCTTTATTTGTCGTTTTTTTTGCGTCGTTTTTTGTGTTTTAGTGTTTATTTGTGTATTTTTTGTGGTCTTATTTCATGGTTTCTTTGGGTACTTGATTGGTTTAGGTTTGTGGTTTCTTGGTGTTATTTGTGTTTATTTGTGTTTTTTTTGTGGTTTTTGGTGTTTTATTTGTGGTTTTGGTGTTTATTTGTGTTTATTTGTGGTATTTTGGGTTAATTTATGTGTTTTGTTGTATTGTTTTTATTTGGATTGTTGGTTTTATTTTGTGTTTTATTTGTGTTTTATTTCTGTTTTATTTGTGTTTTATTTCTGTTTATTTGTGTTTATTTGTGGTTTTTTTTTTTTGGGTGTTTTATTTGTGGCTTTTTTGTGTTTCTATTATGTGGTTTGCGGTGTTTTATTTGGGTTTTTGTGCTTCCTATTTGTTTTTGGTGTTTATTGTGTTTTTGTGTTTTATTTGTGTTTTTGGTGTTTTATTTCTGTTTTTTGGTGTTTTATTTGTGGTTTTGGTGTTTATTTGTGGTTTCTGGGTAATTGTGAGGGTGTTTTATAGGGTGGGAACAGGGATGAGATGTTGGTTTGATGGGATTAACCGGCTGCTGCCTCGGGAATTCACGGGGCTGGGTTTAGAAACCCAGAAAAAAAAATTCCTTTTTTTGGGGCGATCAGGTGAGATTGAAAATGCTCCAATTCCAACATTTCCAAACTCGTTGGAATATTCTAAAAAATTCCACCATTTCCAAATGCCTTGAAATATTCCAAAATTGCAACATTTCAAAAGACCTTGAAATATTCTAAAATCCCAATTTCTAAAGACATTGAAATATTCCAACATTGCCAAACACCTTGAAATATTCTAAAAAATTCCAAAATCCTAGAAATATTCCAAAATTCCAACATTTCCAAACTCCTTGAAATACTCTAAAATTCCAAACTTTCCACTTTGAAATATTCCAAAATTCCAAAATTGGTGAACTCCTTGAAACATTCTAAAATTCCAACATTTCCAAACACATTGAAACATTCAAAAAAATTCCAACATTTCCAAACTCCTTGAAATATTCTAAAAAATTCCAAACACCTTGAAATATTCTAAAAAATTCCCACCTTTCCAAACTCCTTGAAATATTAAAAAGAATTCCAAACTCCCTGAAATATTCCAAAATTCCAACGTTTCCAAACACCTTGTAATATTCTAAAATTCCAACATTTCCAAATAACTTGAAATATTCTAAAAAATTCCAGCATTTCCAAACTCCTTGAAATATTCTAAAAATTTACAACTTTTCCAAATGCCTTGAAATATTCCAAAACTGCAACATTTCAAAACACCTTGAAATATTCTAAAATCGCAATTTCTAAAGACCTTGAAATATTCTAAAAAAAATATCCAAAATTTCCAAATAACTTGAAATATTTCTAAAAAATTCCAACATTTCCATATGCCTTAGAAACATTATAAAAAAAATGCCAAACCATCTTCCAAATGCCTTCGAAAAATTCCAAAATCGCTCTTTCCAAACTCCTTGAAATACTTCAAAAAAATTTCCAACATTCCAACACTTAAAAGTATTCTAAAATTCCAAACATCTGAATATTCCAAATCCAACATTTCCAAACTCCTTGAACTATCGTTCAAATCAAATTCCGAAATTTCAACATCTCCCCACACCATTTGCACAATGTCCATTTCAAATCATTAAAGTGAAATTGCATCACTCGAAAATTCGCAAAATCCTTGACAAATCTTAAAAGAAATTTCCCACTATTGCAAACACCGTTGAATAGTCTCTAAATTCGCAACGTTTCCAAACTCGTTTCACAAATATTCTAAAAAATTCCACCACTCCTTGAAAAATATTCCAAATCCCAACATTTCCAAACTCCTTGAAATATTCCAAAATCCCAACATTTCCAAACTCCTTGAAATATTCCAAAATGCCAACATTTCCAAACTCCTTGAAAATATTCTAAAATTTTTTTTTTTTTTTCTGCAAATTAACTCTTTGCACAAAACAGCCAATTCAGGGAAAAACACCCGTTAAATTCACAGAACCGTCTTCGTTAATTCACTTAATCATGTTAATTCACTTAATTCACATTATTCACATCATTAAATCTCACATTATTCACGTAATTCACATTATTCACATTAATCCGCATTAATTAATTCACGTTAATTCACATTAATTCACATTAAAATTCACATTAATTCACATTAATTCACATTAATTATTTCACATTAATTCACATTAATTCACCTTAATTCACATTAATTCACATTATTTCACATTAATCCACATTAATTCCCAATAATTCACGTTAATTCACATTATTTCACATCATTAATTCACATTAATTCATGTTAATTCACATTAATTCACATTAATTCATGTTAATTCATATTAATTCACATTAATTCACACTAATTCACATTAATTAATTAACGTTAATTCACATTAATTCACATTAATTAATTCACGTTAATTCCCATTAATTCCCATGAATTCCCATGAATTCCCATTAATTCACAGTTAATTCACATTATTCACATTATTCATATTAATTCACAATTCATTTCACATTAATCACGTTTAATCACAAATTAAATCAATAATTCACATTAATTCACTTAATAATTCACGTTAATTCCATTAATTCTCGTTAATTCCCGTTAATTCCCGTAATTCCCGTTAATTCACATTAATTCACCTTAATTCACATTAATTCACATTCATTATTTCACGTTAATTCACATTAATCCACATTAATTCACTTACATTATTCACATTAATTGCACATTTATTCCCACTATTATTTCACCATTATTCCCATTATATTCCCATATATTCCAGTTTAATTCCACAATTAATTCACATTAAATTCACGTTAAATTAATTCACATTAATTCCCAATAATTCACAATAATTCACATTACCAGCGAGCGACTGCACCCATTTTAAACCATATATAACCTGCAGAAATGAGATATTTATCATAATTAATGACTTTTATCATAATTAACACCAGAAAAATGAAATTTGAGCTGAGTTTTCCGGGCTTATTGAACTAAAAACCTTCAACCCCAAAATCTCGGATCTAGCCAGGTCGAAGCAGTTTAAAAGTGACAAATTTTGGTAAATTCCAAAACTTAGAGCTGGGGGATTTTCACTTTTTTACCGCCCGGTTTTTAAGAAAGAGTCAAAAATACATTTTAAAATTTAAAATTTAGAATTTAAAATTTAAGATTTGACGGGGGTATGGATTCTATCGCATGCGTGAAATGACAATTTCACCTTAGAATATCCAAACTCCACAAGATCACCGCAACCAAATGAAAAAGTTTTCCAGAATAATCCATGAAAACTCCGGGAGGATTATAACAGTGAAAATGAAGGATTTTATTCCCCGAGGAAAACGCGGAAATTGAGGTTTTTAACCTCATTTCAAACGCCCGCCCGCCGCGCGCTCCTGAGGTTTTCGGGAATTTGCCGAAGGAAAAATATTCCGGAGATTTGAGATGGGCCCGGAGATGGAAATCAAGGGGACAGAAATGCTGTTTTTACATCCGGATGGGAAGGAATTTTTCCAGATAGGAATTTTTTCGCACCAGGAAAAAGTTTTCCAGAAGAATTTCGTTCATTCATCCCAGCCCTCCTCAACACCCGGAATGTTCCAGAAGGAATTTCTGCACCATCATCCCATTCCCCCTCAGTGCAGGGAATTATTTCCAGCCCAAGAATTTCTTGTGCCAGGAATTTTCCAGAAGGAATTTGTGTTCCATCACCCCATCCTCCTCTCTCCCAGGAATTTTCCAGAAGGAATTTTTCTGCCAGGAATTTTCCAGAAAGGAATTTTTTGCCACCAGGAATTTTCCAGAAGGAATCTCTGTTCCATCATCCCATCCCGCTCTCTCCCAGGAATTTTCCAGAAGGAATTTTTCACCACCAGAAATTTTCCAGAAGGAATTTCTGTGCCAGGAATTGTTCCAGAAAGAATTTTTGCCACCAGGAGTTTTCCAGAAGGAATTTCTATACCAGGAATTTTCCAGAAGGATTTTTTTGCCGCCAGGAATTTTCCAGAAGGAATTTCTCTGCCAGGAATTTTCCAGAAGGAATTTCTCTGCCATCATCCATCCCCCTCAGTGCCAGGAATTTTCCAGAAGGGATTTTTTGCCACCAGGAATTTTCCAGAAGGAATTTCTGTGCCATCATCCCATCCCCAAAATGTTCCCAAAATGAGAAATAATCCCAGAATGAAAAAATAGAGCGGAATTTTCCAGAATGAATTTCTGTTGCAGGAAGTTTTCAGAAGAATTTCTGTGCCAGGAATTTTCCAGCAAGGAATTTCGTGCCAGGAATTTCCAGAAGATCTCTGTTCCATCAGAACAGAATTTCAGTCCAGGAATTTTCCAAAGGAATTTTTTTTCCACCAGGAATTTTCCAGAAGGAATTTCTCTTCCCAGGAATGTTCCAGAAGAGATTTGCCGCTGCCAAGACATTTTCCAGAGATTTCTGCTCATCCCTCCCTCTCTCCCAGGAATTTAGATGAATTTTCCAGAATGAATTGTCCACCACCAGGAATTTCCAGAAGGATTTCTGTGCCAGGAATTTTCCTGAAGGAATTCTCTTCCATCACCCATTCCCCTCAGTGGCAGGAATTTTCCAGAAGGATTTTTTTGCCACCAGGATTTTCCAGAAGGAATTTCAGTGCCAAATTTTCCAGAAGGAATTCTCTGCCAGGAATTTTCCAGAAGAATTCTCTTCCATCATCCCATCCCCCTTCTTTTCCCAGAAGTTTCAGAAGGAATTTCTGCACCATCATCCAGCCCTGCCAACACCCGGAATTTTCCAAGAAGGAATTCTCTGCCAGCAATTTTCCCGAATGAATTTTTGCCACAGAAATTTTCCAGAAGGAATTTCAGTGCCAGGAATTTTCCAGAAGGAATTTCTGTGCCATCATCCCATCCCCCTCTCTCTCCCAGGAATTTTTTTCAGAGAAGGAATTTCTGTGACCAGAATTTTCCAGAAGGAATTTTCCAGAATGTTTTTATCCACCAGGCAATTTTCCAGAAGGAATTTCTCTGCCATCATCCCATCTCCATCAGTGCAGGGAATTTTCCAGCAGGAATTTCTGTGCCAGGAATTTCCGAAGATTTCTATACAGGAATTTCCAGAAGGAATTTTTTGCACCAGAATTTTCCAGAAGAATTTCTCTTCCATCATCCCATCCCCTTCTCTCTCCCCAGGAATTTTCCAGAAGGAATCCGTGCCAGAATTTTTCCAGAGGAATTTCTCTCCCAGAATTTTCCAGAAGGAATTTTTCACCACCAGGAATGTTCCAGAAGGAATTTCTGTACCGGGAATTTTCCAGAAGGAATTTTTCGCCACCAGGAATTTTCCAGACGAATTTCTGCACCAATCATCTCAACCCAAAATGTTCCCAAAATGAGAAAATAATCCCGGAATGAAAAAAATGAGGGGAATTTTCCAGAATGAATTTTTTGCCACCAGGAATGTTCCAGAAGGAATCTCTGTTCCATCATCCCATCCCCCCGCTCTCCCAGGATTTTTCCAGAAGGAATTTCGGCATCATTATCCCAGCCCTGCTCAACACCCGGAATTTTCCAGAAGGAATTTCTCTGCCAGGAATTTTCCAGAAGGAATTTTTCGCCACAGAAATTCTAGAAGATTCTGTGCCAGGAAACTTTCCAGAAGGAATTTTCCAGAAGGAATTTTTCGCCACCAGGAATTTCCAGAAGGAATTTCTGTGCCAGGAATTTTCCAGAAGGAATTTTTTGCCACCAGGAATGTCCAGAAGGAATTTCTGTTCCATCATCCCCATCCCCCCTCAGTGCAGGGAATTTTCCGGAAGGAATTTCTGATTGCCAGAAGTTTCCAGAAGGAATTTTTGTGCCAGGAATTTTTCCAAGGAATTTCCACTCAGACATGTTCCAGAAGGAATTTTGTGCAGGAATTTCCAAAAGGAATTTTCACACCAGAATTTCCAAAGGAATTCTGTGCCTCCACCCATCCCCCTCACCTCTGGGAATTTTCCAAGAAGGAATTTTCGCCACCAGGAATTTTCCAGATGGAATTTCTCTCCCAGGAATGTTCCAGAAGGAATTTCTGCACCAGCAATTTCCAGAAGAATTTTTCGCCACCAATTTCCAGAAGGAATTTCCAGAAGATTTCTGCCAGGAATTTTTCAAAAGGAATTTTCCAGAAGGAATTTCCAGAAGGAATTGTCACAGTGCAGGAATTTTCCAGAAGGAATTTCTGTGTCAGGAATTTTCCCAGCAGAATTCGTTCCCAGGAATTGTCTCCAGAAAGAATTTTTCTGTTCAAAATTCTTGCCAGAAGATTTCGTGCCAGGAATTTCCAGACAGGAATTTTTGCCACCAGGAATTTTCCAGAAGGAATTTCAGTGCCAGGAATGTTCCAGAAGGAATTTCAGTGCCAGGAATGTTCCAGAAGGAATTTCCATCCCATCATCTCCGATGACCTTCACGCTCGAGGCCCGATGGATTTTTCACCTCGGATTTGCCGGGATCGGGAAAATTCCCCCTCCCATCCCAACAAGAGCTTCGCAGAAATATTTCAAATTAATTCATTAACATTAAGTTAATCAAAAATACCTTTTTAATCATCACGAGGATATTCCCCACAAAACTCCACATTTCTCCCAAATTTTAGGATTTTTTTCGCCAACAAATTCATTTTTCCCCCCTCAGCTTCACAAATCTCCTTCAATTATAAACCTGAATTATTTAACAACTTAAATTTGAGGAAAATAAAAATATAAATGGGTTAAAAAAAAACCCTTTTCTAACCCAATTTGATGTGAATGAAACCTTTATTGTTCTTTCGGCTCCCGCTTGGCCATTATGGAAAAATTTCCAATTTCCAGGTTTTAAAAAAAATGATTTTTACTCTTTTTTTTGTTTTTTTTTTTTTGGAAAAAATCATCGTGGGGTTTTTAATGGGTGGTAAGAAAAAAACAATTGAGGTCGGCGCATGCGGTGTTGGAAAGGAAATAAGAGAAAAATCACACGTGATTGATTTTATTTTTTTTAATTGTTTTTATTTTTGAACGGATAAAAGCTGCGGGAGTGAAGATTCAAGAGATTCCTGCCATAAAACCGCCCAAATGGATGAGAGAAAATCCCACCCTAAAAAAACACCCTAAAAAACGGTGTTGGAAAGAATTAGAGAGGAAAATAATATAATCTCTTTTTATTTTTTAATTTTTTTAAGTTTGAATGGATTAAAAGTTTGGTGGGATATTCAAAGATTTCCTGCCATAAAACCGGCCCAAAATGAACTGGAGGGAAAATTCCCAAACTAAAAAACGGTGTTGGAAACGAATTAAGAGAAAAATCACGGGATTGATTTTATTTTTTTTAATTTGTTTTTTAATTTTAACGATTAAAAGCTGCGGAGTGAAGATCAATTCATTGCACACGAATTTCCTGCCATAAAAACCAAAATTGATGGGAAGGAAAATTCCCACCCTAAAAAATGGTGTTGGAAAGGAATTAAGAGGAAAAATAATGTGATTGATTTTATTTTTTAATTTGTTTTTAAGTTTGAACGGATTAAAAGCTGCTGCAGTGAAGATTCAATCTGCACATAAAAACCACCCCAAAATGGATGAGAGGGAAAATTCCCACCCTAAAAAACAGTGTTGGAAAGAAATTAAGAGAAAAATAATATAATTTTTTTTATTTTTTAATTTGGTTTTAAGTTTGAACGGATTAAAAGTTGCAGGAGTACAGAGACTCAAGAGATTCCTGCCAATAACAAACCACCTAAAATTAATGGGAGGAAAATTCCCACCCTAAAAAATGGAAAGAATTAAGACAAAAATCATGGATTATTTATTTTTTAAATTTGTTTTTAAGTTGGAACGGATTAAAAGCTGCTGCAGTGAAGACTCAAGAGATTTCCTGCCATAAAAACCACCCCAAAATTGAGGGGAGGGAAAATTCCCAAACTAAAAAACGGTGTTGGAAAGGATTAAGAAAATAATATATTCTTTTATTTTTTAATTTGTTTAATTGAACGGATTAAAAGCTGCAGCAGTGAAGATTCAATCTGCACACGGAGATTTCCTGCAATAAAAACCACCCCAAAATGGATGAGGGAAAATTCCCACCCTAAAAAAAACGTGTTGGAAAGAATTAAGAGAAAATCCCACGTGATTAATTTTATTTGTTTAATTTGTTTTATTTTGAACGGATTAAAAGGGGATGAAGAATTCAGAGATTTCTGCATAAAATCCACCCCAAAATTAATGAGGAAATTCCCAAACTAAAAACGGTGTTGGAAAGGAATTAAGAGAAAAATCACGTGATTGATTTTATTTTTTTTTAATTTGTTTTAATTTTGAACGGATTAAAAGCTCTGCAGTGAAGATTCAACGAGATTTCCTGCCATAAAAACCCCCTAAAATTGAATGGAGGGAAAATTCCACCCTAAAAAATTGAAAGGAATTAAGAGAAAAAGAATGTGATTAATTTTATTTTTTTAATTTGGTTTTAATTTTGAACGGATTAAAAGCTGTGGGAGTGAAGATTCAAGAGATTTCCTGCCATAAAAACCACCCTAAATTGATGGGAGGGAAAATTCCCACCCTAAAAAACGACCCTAAAAAACGTGTTGGAAAGAATTAGAGGAAATAATATATTTTTTTTATTTTTAATTTGTTTTAATTTTGAACGGATTAAAAGCTGCAGGAGTGAAGATTCAAGAGATTTCCTGCCATTAAAAAACACCCAAAATGAACTGGAGGAAAATCCAAATAAAAAACGGTGTTGGAAAGAATTAAGAGAAAAATCAAGTGATTGATTTTATTTTTTAATTTGTTTTTAAGTTTGAACGGATTAAAAGCTGTGGGAGTGAAGATTCAAGAGATTTCCTGCCATAAAAACGGCCCCAAAATGAACTGGAGGGAAAATTCCCACCCTAAAAAACCGTGTTGGAAAGGAATTAAGAGAAAAAATATATAATTCTTTTATTTTTTAATTTTTTTTAATTTGAACGGATTAAAAGCTGCGGAGTGAAGATTCAAGAGATTTCCTGCCATAAAAACGGCCCCAAAATGAACTGGAGGGAAAATTCCCAAACTAAAAAACGGTGTTGGAAACGAATTAAGAGAAAAATCACGGGATTGATTTTATTTTTTAATTTTTTTAATTTTGAACGGATTAAAAAGCTGCGGGATGAATTCAATCTGCACACGGATTTCCTGCCATAAAAAACCAAAAATTGATCGGAAGGGAATTCCCACTCTAAAAATGGTGTTGGAAAGGAATTAAGAGAAAATCACTGGATTATTTTATTTTTAATTTGTTTTAAGTTTTGAACGATTAAAGCTGCTGCAGTGAAGATTCAATCTGCACAAAAAACCACCCCAAATGGATGAGAGGAAAATTCCACCCTAAAAAACAGATGTTGAAGAAATTAAGAGAAAAAATATAATTTTTTATTTTTTTTAATTTGTTTTAATTGAACGGATTAAAAGTGCAGGAGTGAAGACTCAAGAGATTTCTGCCATAAAACCACCCTAAAATAATGGATGGAAAAATTCCCAAACTAAAAAAACGTGTGGAAAGGAATTAAGAGAAAAATCAGTGATTATTTTATTTTTTTTAATTTGTTTTTAATTTTGAACGGATTAAAAGCTGCGGGAGTGAAGATTCAAGAGATTTCCTGCCATAAAAACGGCCCCAAAATGAACGGGAGGAAAATTCCCACCCTAAAAAACTGAATTAAAGGTGATTTAAAAACTATTAAATTATTATTATTATTATCAAGCTGAAGCCAATAATTTCAGGATATTTTATTGCATTAAAATGTCAGTTTGGTGTTTGAGCTGCTTCAGAGCAAAAATATGAATTTTTGAAAAACAGAGGTTTGATGTAAAAAATTCCTTTAAAATAACATGCAAAAAAAAAATTTAATTATAAAATAATGAAAACATTTTTACTAAAAAATATATAAATATAAAAATTGTTTAAAAAAATATAAAATGATAAAAAATTATAATTATAAAACAATTTGCCATTTTGGCCAAAAGAGGCACAATTTATCCCTAAAATATTCCCTTTCAGCTGCATCCTGATGAATTAAGGGAGAATTTGATCCCAGGCTCTCTGAGGATTTTGTTCTCCGTCATTATTTAATTGATAACTCAATTAAACTCAATTAAAGCGAATTAATCTTAATTTTTGGGAAAAAAAATTAAAAAAACAAAGCTTATGAGCTGCAAGCTCTGGTTTCCTTCAGAGGGCATTTGAAGGATTTTACAGAGATTTCCTGGCGGTAAAAAAACGAGCGTGAAACTTTTGGGCTACAAAATATAAAAAAAACACCAAAAAAAAACCCACACCCAAAAAAACCACAAAAAAAAACTTAGGGAGAAAAAGAACCCAAAAAAGGAAAAAAAAAAAAAATCACAAAAAACCCACAAAACCCCCCCCAAAAAATACACAAAAAACCGACAAAAAAACCCACAAAAAACCACCAAAACACAAAAACCACAAAAAATCACAAAAAACCCACAAAAAATCACAAAAACCCACAAAAAACCACCAAAACCCACTAAAAAACACAAAAAAACCCAAAAAAACCCCACACACACCAAATACAAAAACGCAAAAACCCACAACCCACAAAAAACACAAAAAACACAAAAAACCCCACAAAACAACAAAACAAAAAACCTACAAAAAAACCCCAAAACCCACAAAAAACCAAAAAAACCACCAAAAATCCCCAAAAAAACACAAAAATCCCCAAAAAACCCCACAAAAAATCACCAAAAAACCACAAAAAACCCAACAAAAAATCACAAAAAAACATAAAAAACCCCCAAAAAAACCACAAAAAAAACACAAGAAAAACCACCAAAAAAAACACACAAAAAATGACAGAAAATCATTAAAAAAACATTAAAAACCAGCAGGGAGAAAATGGGAAGCTCTGATTTTCCAGCACCACGTGGCCTCATGCATTACCCCCAAAAAAAACCACAAAAAACACAAAAAACCCAACAAAAAAACCCACAAAAACCCACAAAAAAATACAAAAAAACCACAAAAAAACCACAAAAAACCCAACAAAAACCCCACAAAAAACCACAAAAAAACACAAAAACCCCCCACAAAAAACCACAAAAAAACCAAAAAACCCACAAAAAAACCCGAAGAAATGACAGGAAAATCATTAAAAAACACGAAAACCAGCGGAGCAGATGGAAGCTCTGATTTTCCAACACCCCTGACCTAATGCATTACCACAAAAAAACCACAAAACACAAAAACCCACAAAAACACAAAAACCCACAAAAACCCACAAAAACAAAAAAAAAACCACAAAAAACCAGAAAAAACCCACAAAAAACCACCAAAACCCCACAAAATACAAAAATCATTAAAAATCATTCAAAAATCAGTAAAAATTAAATATTCAATAAATATCACTGCAATAAATGGAATTTTTTATTCTCTAAATTCTGTTTAGCCTGCAGACCACCCAGAATATTCAATATTTGATAAATATCGCTGCAATAAATCCAATTTTTATTCTCTAAATCCTGTTTTATCCCAACTAGATGAGCAGCATTTATATTCAATAAATATCACTGCAATAAATACAATTTCTATTCTCTAAATTCGTTAGGCTCTGTTTTATCTCAGTTGGATGAGGCAGCATTTTATATCATATCGCTGCAATAAATCCAATTTTTATTCTCCTAAATCCTGTTAGGCTTCTGTTTTATCCCAGCTGGATGAGGCAGCATTTATATTCACTATCACTGCAATAATAGAATTTTTATTCTCTAAATTCTGTTTTATCCAGCCCGGAATATTCAATATTCCATAAATATCACTGCAAAAATCCAATTTTTATTCTCTATAAATTCTGTTTCATCCCAGCTGGATGAGGCAGCATTTATATTCGATAAATATCAATGCAATATTCACTTCACTGCAATAAATATCAATTTTATTCTCTAAATTCTTTTATCCAGCTGGATGAGGCAGCATTTATATTCGATAAATATCACTGAAATAATAGAATTTTTATTTTCTAAATTCTGTTCAGCCTGTGGACCGCCCTGAATATAAAATATTCCATAAATATCACTGCAATAAATAGAATTTTTTATTCTGTGAATCCCGCTAGGCTCTGTTTTATCTAAACTAGATGAGGCAGCATTTATATTCGATAAATATCACTGCAATAATAGAATTTTTATTCTCTAAATCCTGTTTTTATCCCAGCTGGATGACGGCAGCATTATATTCTCACTATCACTGCAATAAATGCAATTTCTCATTCTCTAAATTCTGTTTTATTCCCAGCCTGGAATATTCAATATTCCATAAAATATTCACTGCATAAAATCCAATTTTATTCTCTAAATTCTGTTTTATCCCAGCTGGATGAGGCAGCATTTATATTCCATAATTACCACGGCAATAAATACAATTTTTATTCTCTAAATTCTGTTTAGCCCATGGACCGCCCTGAATATAAAATATTCCATAAATATCACTGCAATAAATGGAATTTTTATTCTCTAAATTCTGTTCAGCCTGTGGACTGCCCTGAATATAAATATATTGATAATTCACTGC
Source organism: Malurus cyaneus samueli (assembly GCA_009741485.1). Classification (NCBI taxonomy): domain Eukaryota; kingdom Metazoa; phylum Chordata; class Aves; order Passeriformes; family Maluridae; genus Malurus; species Malurus cyaneus. The sequence continues at coordinate 14,101 of VKON01003868.1, forward strand.
ATATAATACTTTTTATTCTCTAAATTCTGTAGGCTCTGTTTTATCTATATATTCGATAAATGTCACTGCAATAAATACAATTTTATTCTCTAAATTCTGTTTTATCCCAGCTGAGTGAGCCAGCATTTATATTCACTATCACTGCAATAAATCCAATTTTTATCTCTAACTCTGTTTAGGCCTGTGGACCGCCCTGAATATAAAATATTCCATAAATATCACTGCAATAAATGGAATTTTTATTCTCTAAGTTCTGTCCAGCCTGCAGACTGCCCTGAATATAAAATATTCAATAAATAGAATTTTTTATTCTCTGAATTCTGTTCAGCCTGTGGACTGCTTGAATATTCAATATTCCATAAATATCACTTCAATAAATGCAATTTTATTCTCTAAATCCTGTTAGGCTCTTTTTATCTCAGTTGATAAGCAGCATTTAAATTCACTATCACTGCAATAAATCCAATTTTTATTCTCTAAATTCTGTTTTATCCCAGCCTGGAATATTCAATATTCCACAAATATCACTGCAATAATTGAATTTTTATTCTCTAAATCCTGTTTTATCCCAGCTGGATGAGGCAGCATTTATATTCACTATCACTGCAATTAATCCAATTTCTATTCTCTAAATTCTATTTAGCCTGTGGACTGCCCTGAACGTAAAATAGTCGATAAATATCACTGCAATAATAGAATTTTTATTCTCTAAATTCTGTTTTATCTCAGTTGGATGAGGCAGCGTTTATATTCCATAAATATCACTGCAATAAATACAATTTTTACTCTCTAAATTCTGTTTTACCCCAGCTGGATGAGGCAGCATTTATATTCGATAAATACCACTGCAATAAATAGAATTTTTATTCTCTAATTCTGTTCAGCTGTGACTGCTCGATATAAAATACTCAATAAATAGAATTTTTTATTCTCTAAATTCTGTTTAGCCTGTGGACTGCCCAGAATATTCAATATTCCATAAATATCACTGCAATAAATAGAATTTTTGTTCTCTAAATTCTGTCCAGCCTGTGGACTGCTCGGAATATTCAATATTCCATAAATACCACTGCAATAAATTGAATTTTATTCTCTAAATCCTGTTTTATCCAGCTAGAGATGGCACATTTTATATTCACCATCACTGCAATAAATCCAATTTCTATTCTCTAAATTCTGTTTTATCCCAGCTAGATGAGCAGCATTTATATTCACTATCACTGCAATAAATCCAATTTTTATTCTCCAAATTCTGTTTTATCCATCAGGATCCCGCGGCGCTGCGGTTCGCGCTCCTCACCTGGAATGGACAGGGGATGTGATATTCCCGGCAGCGCTCCTGGATCCACGTGGTCTCCCAGACGCCGCGATTCGCCTGCTCGTAGAAATAGCAGCCGATCACCACCAGCAGCGGCACCAGGTAGAGCACGCTGAAAACGCCGATGCGGATCATGAACTTGACCAGCTTGTCCTGGTTCTCCTTCTCCAGCGGGATCTCGATGCGCACGCGGTTGAGGGAGATGATGCCGGCCAAGAGCAGGGACACTCCCACCGCCACGTAGAGGCAAAGCGGCGCCAGCACGAAGTAGCGCAGCGCGTCCACGTCGTAGAGGCCCACGAAGCAGACGCCGCTGATGTTGTCGCCCTCGATTTTGTTCATGGCCAGCAGGACGATGGTCAGCGTGCCCGGGATGCCCCAGGCGCTGGCGTGGAACAGCAGCGCTTTCTTCTCGATGGCCTCGCTGCCCCATTTGGGCACGGCGGCCAGGAACCAGGTGATGGTGAGGATGACCCACCAGACGCTGCCGGCCATGGTGAAGAAGTAGAGCACCATGAAGAGCATGGTGCAGGCTTTGTTGTGCGAGCCCTGCGTCACCGTGGCCGCTTTGTACCGCGAGGGGCTGGAGGCGTTGCAGGCCACGCGGTCCTCCAGCAGGAAGCCCACGAAGAAGACGAGCGACACCATCATGTAGCAGACGGCGTAGAAGATGATGGGGCGCTCCGGGTAGCGGAACCGCGTGACGTCGATGAGGAAGGTGAGGAAGGTGAAGAGCGTGGCCGACAGGCAGACGATGGAGATGACGCCGATGAAGTAGCGGGCGAAGGAGAGCTCCTCGCGGCGGAAATACATGTTGGGGCACGGAGGGGAGCAGTCGCGCACGCGGAGGAAGGAGTAGCCCAGCTCCGGGTCGATTTTCAGCTCGCGGGGACACCAGAAGCCGTAATCGCGCTGAACGGCGGCCGGAGCCTCCTCCGTGGGCTCGGCGGCCGAGCTGAGATCCACCAGGCGAGGGTAGGGCTCGTCACAGTCCGGGAATCTGCAAAGAAGAGTTTACGAGGAGTTAACTCGAGCTTTACAAGGCGGGGTAAGCTCAGCTCTAGGTGGGATTTTGGGAAAACCAACCGGAGCCAAACCGCGCGATATCGATGCCTTAGGATTTTTCGTTTCTGTGTTTTCATGCGTCTGAATTCTTGTACTTCTCTAGTACAGCGCTAAAAACCAGCATTTCCTCATCTCTAGACAAAACAATTCCTCTCTGAGCCTGAATCCAAGGACACCGCGCTGCCTCAGAGCCCCAAAATATGGAAACAACAGCGAGTTGGGGAGGGGGAGCAAGTTTGCGGTGACCTTATTAGCAGAACTTATAAAAGGTGAAGATCTCGTGACCCGGTGTCCATTTTGGGTGTAGCCTCAGGAGGAGGCTTTAGTCTGACCTAATGTACCAGTGGCCTGTTAGGCCTGGATTAAAGTTGTCTATTAGGCCTGGATTAAAGTTGTCTATTAGGCCTGGATTAAAGTTGTGTATTAGGCCTGGATTAAAGTTGTCTATTAGGCCTGGATTAAAGTTGTGTATTCTCATTCTCTTTACTTTGTCTGGCCTCTCTTTCAGATCAGCCTGATTGATAAAGCATCAATACAAAAATCGGGGAATCCACGAAATTGTGCACGATTTACATACAAACTCGTCCCAAGATGCAACATTAAAACATAAATATAAATTCAGTATATTTATAAATTGAATCATTCAATAAATTCTGTATTTTCACATTTCTGTGACCCTGTAATTCTTTAGAATTGGACAATTCCAAGCTGCTTTTCTCCCATTTTTTCACAAAACAATTCCCCTCCAGGCCCCAAACTCAAGGACACCTCACTATGCCCAACCCCAAGAGATGGAAACAACATGAACCTCATAATAAAAATAAATAAATAAATAATAAAATAAACAAGAAAAATAAATATTCAATACAAAATTCAATTAAAAATAAAGCAATAAAAATAATATTCAATTAAGTTCAATTTAAAAACCAATAAAATAAATAAAATAAATATTCAATTTAAATTCAATTTAAAAATAAAATACAAATAAATAATAAAACATTCAATTTAAATTCAATTTAAAAATAAATACAAATAAAAAAATTCCATTAAAATTCAATTAAAAAGAAAACAATTAAATAAATAATAAAGTATTCCATTAAAATTCCATTTTAAAATAACATAAAAATAATAAATAAAATCAATTAAATTCAATTAAAAAAATAAAACAATGCAAATAAATAAAATAATTATTGAATTAAAATTCCACTTAAAAATAAACAAATAAAAATAAATAAATTAATATTTAATTAAATTCCTTTTAAAAATAAACAATAAAAATAAATTAATAAAATATTCAAAAAGTTCAATTTAAAAGTAAAACAATAAAAAAATAGATTAATATTGAATTAAAATTCCATTTAAAAATAAAAATAAATAAATGAATGGTCAATTAAAATTCAATTAAAAAATAAAACAATACAAATAAATGAATATTCAATTAAAATTCAACTAAGAAAAACAAAAATAAATAAACAAATATTCAATTAAAATTCAATTTAAAAATAACGCATGTTCTGCTTCAAACAGCTCAGGACATCATCGACTCATTTTTCCATAAATTTATTTCTGCAAGGTATTGACTCCTTTTTCTGGATAATTTTTTTGTTTAATGTAAGGCTGGAAACAGTTTCACCTTGCAGAAATAAGGTAAAAAAAAGTGAAAACAGCTGAAATCCTCATCAAACCCCGCTGATTTTCAACTGATTGTTGGAAAGACAAAACGAGAATTCACTCCCCATTCCGGAAAATGGGAAGGAAAATCCGGAAAACATTTATTGAAGACTACAAAAGACCCTGGATCAGAGCGAAATTTTGGAAATTTCGATTTGGAAAAAAAAAAAGTGATTTTCTGACCTGGTGCACTCCATGTCCTCAGGCCAGGAGACGCCGAACATCTCCATGAGCTTGGAGCACTCGCTGTGAGCGCGCTGGCACAGGCGGCGGCACGGCAGCGTCACCCGGCCGTACTCCATGCACACCGGAGCGTAGAGAGCGCACAGGAACGGGCGGAAATCACGGGAACATTCCAAATTCACCATCGGGTGGAACGGCTGGAAGGAAAACAGGAAATCCATGAGAATTCCAAATTCACCATCGGGTGGAACGGCTGGAAGAGAAACAGGAAATCCATGAGCATTCCAAATTCACCATCGGGTGGAAGGGATGGAAGAGAAACGGGAAATCCATGAGCATTCCAAATTCACCATGGGGTGGAAGGGCTGGAAGAGAAACGGGAAATCTGTGAGCATTCCAAATTCACCATGGGGTGGAACGGCTGGAAGAGAAATGGGAAATCAGAGCATGAGCATTCCAAATTCACCATCGGGTGGAACGGCTGGAAGAGAAACGGGAAATCTGTGAGCATTCCAAATTCACCATCGGGTGGAACGGCTGGAAGAGAAACAGGAAATCAGAGCACAGGAATGGGCGGAAATCGCGGGAGCATTCCAAATTCACCATCGGGTGGAAGGGCTGGAAGAGAAACGGGAAATCAGAGCATGAGAATTCCAAATTCACCATGGGGTGGAAGGGATGGAAGAGAAACGGGAAATCAGAGCACAGGAAAGGATGGAAATTGCGGGAGCATTCCAAATTCACCATCGGGTGGAAGGGCTGGAAGGAAAACAGGAAATCCATGAGAATTCCAAATTCACCATCGGGTGGAACGGCTGGAAGGAAAACAGGAAATCCATGAGAATTCCAAATTCACCATCGGGTGGAACGGCTGGAAGAGAAACGGGAAATCACACCATGAGCATTCCAAATTCACCATCGGGTGGAACGGCTGGAAGAGAAACGGGAAATCCATGAGCATTCCAAATTCACCATCGGGTGGAAGGGCTGGAAGAGAAACAGGAAATCCATGAGCATTCCAAATTCACCATCGGGTGGAAGGGATGGAAGAGAAACGGGAAATCAGAGCACAGGAACGGGCGGAAATCGCGGGAACATTCCAAATTCACCATCGGGTGGAACGGCTGGAAGAGAAACGGGAAATCCATGAGCATTCCCAAATTCACCATCGGTGGAAGGGCTGGAAGAGAAACGGGAAATCCATGAGTATTCCAAATTCACCCATCGGGTGGAACGGCTGGAAGAGAAATTCAGATCATGAGTATTCCAAATTCACCATCGGGTGGAACGGCTGGAACAGAAACAGGAAATCCATGAGCATTCCAAATTCACCATCGGGTGGAACGGCTGGAAGAGAAACGGGAAATCAGAGCACAGGAATGGACAGAAATCGCGGGAGCATTCCCAATTCACCATTGGGTGGAAGGGAAGGAAGAGAAACAGGAAATCAGATCATGAACATTCCAAATTCACCATGGGGTGGAAGGGCTGGAAGAGAAACAGGAAATCCATGAGTATTCCAAATTCACCATCGGGTGGAAGGGATGAAAGGAAACAGGAATCAGAGCACAGGAACGGCGGAATCACGGGAACATTCCAATTCACCAATCGGGTGGAACGGCTGGAAGAGAACGGGAAATCCATGAGATATTACGGTAAGCCGAGTACAAGGGTGGAAGGCTGGAAAGAGAAATTCAGACCATGAGCATTCCAAATTCACCATCGGGTGGAAGGGATGAAAGGGAAACAGGAAATCAGAGCACAGGAATGGACGGAAATCGCAGGAGCATTTCAAATTCACCATCGGGTGGAACGGCTGGAAGAGAAATTCAGACCATGAGTATTCCAAAATCACCATGGGGTGGAACGGCTGGAAGAGAAACGGGAAATCCATGAGTATTCCAAATTCACCATCGGGTGGAAGGGCTGGAAGAGAAATTCAGACCATGAGCATTCCAAATTTACCATGGGGTGGAACGGCTGGAAGAGAAATGGGAAATCAGAACACAGGAATGGACGGAAATCGTGGGAGCATTCGAAATTCACCATGGGGTGGAAGGGATGAAAGGGAAAGGAGAATTGAGCTCAGGAACATTCCTGGTTCACCATGGAGTGGAAGGGTTGAGAGAGAAACAGGAAATCAGCCCAGGAACATTCCTGGTTCACCATAGGGTGGAAAAGGAAAGGAGAATTTAGAAAAGCAAAGCACAGGAAGGGACAGAACTCCTGGGAACATTCCAGGTTCACCATGGGGTGGAAGGGCTGGAAAGGAGAACTCAGAGCACAGGAAGGGCTGGAAATCCTGGGAGGATTCCCGGTTCACCATGGGGTGGAAAAGGAAAGGAGAATTCAGAAAAGCAGCACAGGAAGGGCTGGAAATCCTGGGAACACTCCTGATTCACCATGGGGTGGAAGGGCTGAAAGAGAAACAGGAAATCAGCCCATGAGCACTCCAGGATCACCATGGGGTGGAAATAGAAATTTCAGAGCACAGGAAGGGCCGGAAATCCCAGAAACATTCCAGGTTCACCATGGGGTGGAAAAGAAAAGGAGAATTCGGAAGGCAGAGCGCAGGAAGGGACAGAAATCCCGCGAGCACTCCAGGTTCACCTGTGGGTGGAAAGGGACAAAGGAGATCCAGGAAAGCAGCGCAGGAAGGGACGGAGAAATCCCAGAGCATCCCGTTCACATGGGTGGGAAAGGGATGAAAGGGAAAATAGAAATTCAGATAGCCACAGGAAAGCGCAGAATTTCCAGAACATTGCCGCACCCCTGGTGGAAGGGCGAACGGAAGGAAACTGAGCTCGTGGAGCTTCCTGGCTACCATGGAGTGAAAGAAGGAGTTAGGAAGAGGCACAAAGGAGGGACAGATCTGGAACATCCAGTTCCCATGGGGTGGAAGGGGAAAAAAGGAGAATTCAGGCAGACAGGCAAGGGTGAAATCCCAGGAACATTCCGGTTCACATGGGTGGAAGGGTATGAAAGGAAAAGAGAACTTGAGCTCTGGGCAGAGCATTCCCGAGTTCACATGGGCTGGAAAGGTTGATAAAGCAAAATTAGGAAATCCAAGCCCAGGAGCACATTCCTAGGTTCACCGTGGCGGTGGAAAAGAGAAGGAGAGATTCGGCACAGCATCCCAGAGGACAGAAATCCCCAAGAACATATTGCAAGCTTCACCATGGGTGGGGTGAGAGAACGGAATTAGCCGCATTTGACAAGGTAGGGATAAAGGGAAGACATTCAGGGAGCCAAAAGCGCACAGGAAGGGCTTTGAAATCCTCACACTCCAGTTCATGGGTGGAAAGGACATATGGAAATCCAGAAAAGCAGCGCAGCGAAGCGATTCGAATCCCAGGGAACATCATCCCATGTTCATCATGGGGTGGAAGGGCTGAAAGGGAAACAGGAATTCAGCCCAGGAGCATTCCGTTCAACGCGTGGGGGTGAAAAAGGGAAAGGAGAATTCAGGAAAGGACAGAAGTAGAGTTAAAACCATTGTTTGGCCACAACGGAATCACCTAGCACCCGAATGCTCTGTTTTTCAGAGCGAGGCAAAACTCTGAATTTCACCAAACTTTTAAAACTACGGAGAAGCTGAACCGGAGAACACAATAAAAAAAAAATCCCAACAACTCCTGAACACAACATACACAAAAAAAAGATTCCACTTGGAGCCAGGCATTTGTGGGTGACCTCCCTACCCAAAAATTATCTCCAAATCGCCTTCCTGAGATGAAAATCACCTCCACCTCCAGATCACGCCGTTCCCCGTTAAAAATAAACCCGGGGAGATTAAGGAAATCCCTTTTGCCTGGCCCTCCCCTTTCGCCGGGACGCGTGCAGTTCTGACATCGGCCGGGGATGAACAAAAGAATCTCTGTGCAATGGGATTTTGGGAAATCGCCATCAAAAACCGCCGCAGGGAAAGGAACGGAATAAATGGATTTTCGGGGATGGGAAATCCCACAGAGGAAGAGAGGAATGTTTAGGGAGAGAGGAAGTCTTTTTGTCCCGTTGCCAGCGGGTTTTGGGTCCCAACCGCGTCACAGCTTCGCTCAGAACGGCACAACCTCACCCCGGTGATTTTTGCTTTTTCCACTCTTGCCCTGAATTTTTTAGTGCTGGGGAGAAAATGTCATCATTTCCAGAAATGTCCCCGTTCACAAAAACAACGCCGTTTTCAGAAATGTCCCCACTCACAGAAATGTCCTCATTCCTAAAATCCCATTCCCAGAAACGGCACCGTTTCCAGAAATGTCCCATTCACAAACATCCCCATTCCCCAGAAATGTCCCATGTCACAAAACAATGCCATTTCAAGAAAGTCCCCAATTCCCTAGCAATGTCCCCCATCCCGAAATGTACCCTAATCCAAGCAATGTCCCCATTTCAGAAATGTTGCATTCCCAGTAAAGTCCCTATTCCCAAAATGTCCGCCATAATCCAGAATGTCCCATCAGAATGTCTCATCTCCCAGAGGCATCCCATTCCAGAACGTCCCCATTCCCAGAAATGTTCTCATTCCTAAAAAGGTCTCCATTCCCAGCAATGTCCCCATTCCCCAAAAAAGTCCCCATTTCCAGCAGAGTCCCCATTCCCAGCAATGTCCCCATTTACAGCAATATCTCATTCTCAGTCAATATCTCCATTCAGCAAGTCCTCATTCCCTAAAAAATGGCATACCGTTTCTTCAAGAAATTCCCCATTCCCAGCAGCGTCCCCATTGCCAGAATTTTCCCCATTCCAGCAATGTCCCCACTCCAGAATGTCCCCATTCCAGCAACACTCAATTCTCACAATGTCCCAATTCCTAGAAATGGCATCGTTCTCAAAGAAAGTCCCCATTCCCAAAATGTCCCAATTCCTGCAGTGTTCACCCATTTCCTAGAAAGTCCACATTCCCATCAATGTCCCCATTCTCAGCAAAGTCCCCATTCCCAGAAATGTCCCCGTTCCCAGAAATGTCCCCATTCTCAGCAAATGTCCCCGTTCCCAGCAGCGTCCCCATTCCTAGAAACATCTTCATTCCAGCAATGTCCCCATTGCCAGAGCGTCCCCATTCTCAACAACGTCCCCATTCCCAGAAACGTGCCCAGTCCCAGCAATGTCCCCATTCTCAACAACGTCCCCATTCCAAGACACATTCCTGTTCCAGAAAAGCTGCCATTCCCAGAAATGTCCCCAATCCCAGAAATGTCCCCATTTCCTGCAGCGTCCCATTCTAAAAGTTCACATTCCCATCAATGTCCCCATTCCAGCAATGTCCCCATTCCAGAAATGCCCTCATTCTCAGCAATGTCCCATTCCCAGAGCATCCCCATTCTCAGAAAAGTCCCATTCCAGCAATGTCCTCATTCCCAAAGTCCATTCCAGAATTTTCCGCCATTCCAAAAAAAGTCTCTATTCCCAGAAATGTCCCCATTCCCAGCAATGTCCCCACACCCAGGAATGTCCCAATTCCCAGAAACGTCCCCATTTCAGAAATGTCTCCATTTCAGCAATGTCCATTCCCCAGCATGTCCCTCATTCCCAAAAACATGCCTAAGATATTTCCCCCCACTCCAGCAATGTCCCCACACCCAGGAATGTCCCCATTCCCAGAAATTTCTCCATTCCCAGAATTTTCCCCACTCCCAGAATTTTCCCCACTCCCGGAATTTCCCCCATTCCCATAAATCTCCTCATTCCAAATAAACCCCTGGATGGCCGTGCTTTACAGAGATCCAAAATTTCCTGCTGGCCTCGGGTTTGTTTTCAGGATGGAATCACGGAACGGGTTTGGGTCGGGAGGAACCTTAAAGATCCTCTCATTCCAAACCCCAAATTCCAACCCCAAAGGACAGATGGAATCTGAACATTCCAAACCCCAAATTCCATCCCCCAAAAGAAGGACAGACGGAATCTGAACATTCCAAACCCCAAATTCCAAACCCCAAAAGAAGGACAGACGGAATCTGAACATTCCAAACCCCAAATTCCACCCCAAAAGGACGGAATCTGAACATCTCAAAACCCCAAATTCCATCCGCCAAAGCTAAGAACGGAATCCTGAACATTCCAAACCCAAACTTCCATCCCCCAAAAGAAGCACAGACGGAATCGAACATTCCAAACCCCAAATTCCAACCCAAAAGAAGGACAGACGGAATCTGAACATTCCAAACCCCATTCCAACCCCAAAGATTCAGACGGAATCTGAACATTCAAACCCCAATTCCCATCCCAAAAGAAGGACAGACGGAATCTGAACATTCCAACCCCAATCATCCAAAAAGAAGACGACGAATCTGAACATTCCAAACCCCAAATTCCAACCCCAAAAAAGGACGGAATCTGAACATTCCAAACCCCAAATTCCATCCCCCAAAAGAAAGCACAGACGGAATCTGAACATTCCAAACCCCAAATTCCATCCCCCAAAGGAAGACGGAATTGAACATTCCCAAACCAGGTTACTGCTCAATTCCATCCCCCAAAAAGCAGAACGGAATCTGAACATTCAAACTCCCAAAATTCCAAACGCCCAAAAAGAAGGACAGACGGACGAATCTGAACATTCAGAACCCCAATTTCCATCCCAACCCCAAAAGAAGGACAAAACGGAATCTGAACATTCCAAAACCCAAATTCCAAACCCAAAGCCCAGACGGAATCTGAACTTCCCAAACCCCAATTCCCCCACAAAAGAAGCAAGACGGAATCTGAACATTCCAAACCCAAAAATTCCAGCCCAAAAACAGAGATACAGAATCTGAACATTCCAAACCCCAAATTCCAACCCCAAAGCGCAGACGGAATCTGAACATTCCAAACCCCAAATTCCAACCCCAAAGCGCAGACGGAAATCTGGAACATTCCAAACCCCAATTCCATCCCTAAGAGGACAGAACGGAAATCTGCACATTCCAAAACGCCCAAATTCCATCCCCAAAGGACGGAATCAGAACATTCCAAACCCCAAATTCCAACCCCAAATAAGGACAGACGGAATCGACAATTCCCAAACGCCCAAATTCCAACCCCAAAGCACAGACGGAAAATCTGACATTCCAAACCCCAAGATTCCACCCCAAAAGCACACAGACGGAATCTGAACATTCCACACCAAAGTTCCAACCCCAAAAGAAGGACAGCACGGAATCTGAAATCATTCCAGAACCCCAAATTCCATCCCTAAAAGAAAGCACAGACGGAATCTGAACATTCCCACACCCAATCCAAACCCCAAAGAAGGACAGACGGAAATCTGAACATCCAAACCCAAAATTCCAACCCCAAAAGGACGGAATCTGAACATTCCAAACCCCAAATTCCATCCCCCAAAAGAAGGACAGACGGAATCTGAACATTCCAAACCCCAAATTCCAATCCCCCAAAAAAGCACAGACGGAATCTGAACATTCCAAACCCCTAAATTCCAACCCAAAGCACAGACGGAATTGAACATTCCAAACCCAAATTCCACCCCCAAAAGAAGGAACGACGGAATCTGAACATTCAAACCCCAAATTTCCAACCTCCAAAGCGCAGACGGAATCTGAACATTCCAAACCCCAAATTCCAACCCCAAAGGACAGACGGAATCTGAATATCCAACCCCAAATTCGCAACCCAAAAGGACAGGACGGAATCTGAACATTCCAAACCCAAATTCCAGCCCAAAAGAAGCACAGAACGAATCTGACATCCAAACCCCAAATTCATCCCTCAAAGAAGCCAGCAAGACAACGGAATCTGAAAACATTCAAAACCCCAAATTCCAACCCCCAAAAGAAGGACAGACGGAATCTGAACATTCCAAACCCCAAATTCCAACCCCAAAAGAAGAACAGACGGAATCTGAACATTCCAAACCCAAATCCATCACAAAGCAACAGCACGATCTGAAACATTCTAAACCCCATTCCATCCCAAAAGAAGAACAGACGGAATCTGAAACATTCCAAATCCCCAAATTCCAACCCAAAAGGACGGAACTGAACATTCAAACCCCAAATTCCCAACCCCAAAGCACAGACGGAATCTGAACATTCCAAACCCCAAATTCCAACCCCAAAGGAAGACAGATGGAATCTGAACATTTTCGCCCACTCCGAATAATTCCTTTAACAAAAATCTCCCTTTTTTAACAAAACTCGAGCTCCATTTCGATTTCTCATCGTTCACAGAGATAAAAAAAACCAAATCTTTTTATTTCACGTGGCAGTAAAATAAAATTATTTTATTTTACATTTAGGGGAAGCGACTTTGCAAGATTTAAACCAAACGACTTCGCTGACCTTTCCGCTATCTACCTGATTTTATATATTTTTAATTTTTTATTTTTTATTAATTTTTTGAATTTACTATTTTATTATTTTAAATTTTTATTTATTTTTAATTTTTTATTTTTTAAATTTTTTATTTTTTTTATTGTTTAAATTTTTTTAAATTTTTTTTTATTTTTAATTTTTTTAATTTTTTTTAATTTTTTTTTTATTTTTTTTTTAATTTTTTTTAATTTTTTTTTTTTTAACGGAGAATGAAACAGGAAAACCTCATGAAACCAGAGAGGGAAGGAGGGAATTTTCCACCCCTCAGGGAAGAAAATGATTCGATGGCCATAATTGCTGCCGTAATTCCCGGTGGATACAGCAGCCTCGGGGCACATTTTGGGATTTTTTTTTTTTTGTCCTGATTCCCTGTTCTTTTTGATGGAGCAGCCTCGGCACATTCTGGGATTTTTTTTTATCCTGAATTCCCTGTCTTTGATGGAGCAGCCTCGGGGCACATTTTGGGATTTTTTTTTTTGTCTGAATTCTGTTCTTTGATGGAGCAGCCTCGGGCACATTTTCTGGGATTTTTTTGTCCTGATTCCCGTCTTGATGAGGCAGCTCGGGGCAATTTTGGAAATGTTTTTTTTTGTCCTTGAATTCCCTGTCTTTGATGGAGCAGCCTCGGGGCAATTTGGGATTTTTTTTTTTTTTTCCTGAATTCCCTTCTTGAATGGAGGCAGCCTCGGGGCAACATTTTGGGATTTTTTTTTGTCCTGAATTCCCTGTCTTTGATGGAGCAGCCTCGGGGCACATTTTGGGATTTTTTTTTTGTCCTGAATTCCCTGTCTTTGATGGAGCAGCCTCGGGGCACATATTTGGGATTTTTTTGTTCGTCCTGATTCCCTGTCTTTGATGGAGCGAGCCTTCGGGCACATTTTGGGATGGTTTTTTGTCTCCTGAATTCCCTGTCTTGATGGAGCAGCTCGGGGCACATTTTGGATGGTTTTTTGTCCTGAATCCTGTCTTTGATGGAGGCAGCCTCGGGCCCATTTTGGGATGGGTTTTTTTTGTCCTGAATTCCGCTGTCTTTGATGGGGCAGCCCTCGGGCACATTTTGGGATGGTTTTTGTCCTTGAAATTCCTGTCTTGATGGAAGCAGCCTCGGGCACTATTTTGGGATTTTTTTTTTTCCTTGCATTCCCCCGTCTTTTGATGGAGCAGCCTCGGGCACAATTTGGGATTTTCTTTGTCCCTGAATTCCCTGTCTTTGATGGAAGCAGCTCGGTGCAGACATTTTGGGATTTTTTTTTTCCTTGCATTCCCCGTCTTTGATGGAGCAGCCCTCGCACATTTTGGATGTTTTTTTTTGTCCTGAATTCCCTGTCTTTGATGGAGCAGCCTCGGGGCACATTTTGGGATGTTCTTTGTCCTGAATTCCGCTTTGATGGAGCAAAGCCTGCGGGCACATTTTGGGATGTTTTGTCCCGAATCCCTGTCTTTGATGGAGCACCTCGGCGGCAACATTTTGGGATGTTTTTTTTGTCCTAATTCCGTGTCTTGATGGAGCAGACCTCGGGGCACATTTTGGGATTTTTCTTTTGTCCTGAATCCCTGTCTTTGATGGAGCAGCCTCGGGGCACATTTTGGGATGGTTTTTTGTCCTGAATTCCCTGTCTTTGATGGAGCAGCCTCGGGGCACATTTTGGGATTTTTTTTTGTCCTGAATTCCCTGTCTTTGATGGAGCTGGCTGCTCGTCAGGGGAAAAAATCGAGAATTTGTTCCGTCTCATCTGCTGCCATCCGGCTGGCATGGAGATCGAGGCAAGCTTTGATTGAGCTCTGCAGGCGGCTGCGAGCAGGGTTGGTTTCTCTGAGAGTGTGGAAAAGCGGGAATTTGTTTCTTGGAAAAAGCAGGATTGGTTTCCTTTTGAGACTGTGAAAAAAGCAGGAACAGGGGATTGGTTTTCCTTGAAAAGCAGGATTGGTTTCCGGGAAAAGCAGGATTCATTTCCTTGGGAAAGCAGGATTGGTTTCCTTGGAAAAGCAGGATTGGTTTCCTTGAGACTGTGGAAAAAGCAGGAAAAGGAGGATTGGTTTCCTTGGAAAAGCAGGATTGGTTTCCTTGAGATTGTGAATAAAGCAGAATTTATTTTTTCAGGATTGTGGAAAAGCAGGATTGGTTTCCTTGAGACTGTGGAAAAGCAGATTTTTTTTCCTTGGAAAAGCAGGATTGGTTTCCATGGAAAAGCAGGATTTGTTTCCTTGAGATTGTGAATAAAGCAGAATTTGTTTCCTAGGAAAAGCAGAATTTTTTTCTGTGAGAGTATGAAAAAAGCAGGAAAAGCAGGATTGGTTTCCTTAAGACTGTGGAAAAGCAGGATTGGTTTCCTTGGGAAAACAGGATTGGTTTCTTTGAGACTGTGAAAAGGGGGATTTTTTCCCTTGGAAAAGCAAAAGTTGAATTCTTAGACTGGAAACCCAGGATTGGTTTCCTTGGAAAAGCAGGAATTGGTTTCCTTGGAAAAGCAGGATTGGTTTCCTTGAGATTGTGAATAAAGCAGAATTTATTTTTTCAGGATTGTGGAAAGCAGAATTGGTTTCCTTGGAAAAGCAGAATTGGTTTCCTTGAGAGTGTGAAGCAGGAGCGATGGTTTGATTTCGCTGGAAAAGCGGAGTGAAAAGGATTTTGTTCCTTGGAATAGAGTTGGTTGAAAAAAGGCAGCATGGAAGGAAAAAGCAAGATTGGCTTTCCTTGGATAAAAGCAGGATTGCTTTAAATTAACTTGATCTCTTGAGGCTGTGGAAAGCCAGAATTGGTTTCCTCAAGAGTGTGAAAAAGCAGGAAAGGATTGGTTTCCCTGAGACTGTGGAAAAGCAGAATTTGTTTCCTCTTGGAATAAGCAGAAGTTGTTCATTCTATGACTGTGCGAACCCAAGCAGGATTGGTTTGAGACCGTGGAAAGGCAGAATTGGTTTCCTTGACAGTGTGAAAAAAGCAGAATTTATTTTTTCAGGATTGTGGAAAAGCAGGATTGGTTTCCTTGAGACTGTGGAAAAGCAGAATTTTTTCCTTGGAAAAGCAGGATTTGGTTTCCTTGGAAAAGCAGGATTCTGTTTTCTTGATGATTGGTGAATTAACAGCAGAAATTTGTTTCCTAGGAAAAGCAGAATTTTTTTTCCGTGAGAGTATGAAAAAAGCAGGAAAAGCAGGATTGGTTTCCTTAAGACTGTGGAAAAGCAGGATTGGTTTCCTTGGGAAAACAGGATTGGTTTCTTTGAGACTGTGAAAAGGGGGATTTTGTTTCCTTGGAAAAGCAAAATTGAATTCCTTAAGACTGGAAAAACAGGAATGGTTTCCTTGGAAAAGCAGGATTGGTTTCCTTGAGATTGTGAATAAAGCAGAATTGATTTTTTCAGGATTTGTGCGAAACAGAGAAATTGGTTTCCTTGGAAAAGCAGAATTGGTTTCTTTGAAAAAGGGGATTTTGTGTCCTTGGAAAAGCAGGATTGGTTTGAGAATAAAGAAAAGCAGCATTGGAGACTAGTGGATAGCAAAGAAATTGGTTTCCTTGAAAAAGCAGGATTGATTTCTTTGAGGCTGTGGAAATGCAAAGAATGTGGTTCCTCAAGAGTGTGAAAAAGCAGGAAAGGATTGGTTTCCCTGAGACTGTGGAAAAGCAGAATTTGTTTCCTTGGAAAAGAAGGATTGGTTTCCTTGGAAAAGCAGGATTGGTTTGAGAGACTCTGGAAAAGCAGAATTGGTTTCCTTGAGAGTGTGAAAAAAGCAGGAAAAGCGGGATGGGTTCGAAAAGCAGGATGTCCTTTGGAGAAACTTTGTCAATTGGCGATTAAAGTCTACGGATTTGGGTTTTAGCAGACCTGTCCATGGGCAAAGGTAATTTGTTTCCTTGGAAAGCAATGATTGAATTCTTGAAATGTTGGAAAACATGATTGGCCATCGTTCCTTGGAGGAAAAGCAGGAATCCGGTTGCGCTGTGAGGATGGGCTTGAATAGATGTGGTATTTCTTGAAAACTGTGAATTCCTATAACACTTGGAAACGATCTATCGAAACCAAGGGTCGCTGGACCGTAACGAATGGTTTCCTTGGATTGAAAAAAGGCAAAAGCGGATTTCCTGAAAGCCTGAATTCCTTGGGACTGTGGAAAAGCAGGATTGGTTTCATCGGGACTGTGGAAAAGTGAAATTGTTTTCCTTGGAAAAGCAAAATTGGTTTCCCTGGGACAAATTTCCTTGGGAAATTTGTTCCAGTCCACCTCCCCCAACTCTCAACTCTGCTCCTGGTGCTCGACTCTCCCAGGAAATTCCTGTGCTGCTGAATTCCCCTGCAGAAAAATTAGAAATTCCTGCCAGGTTCAGAAATTCCTGCCAGATTCAGAAATTCCTGCCAGATTCAGAAATTCCTGCATAATTCCAACAATTCCTGCCAGGTGGGTCTAGGAAAGTGTGGATGGGGTCGGGGGGCGGGAGGAGGCTCTGAAATTCCTGCCGGCCTGAAATCTCCTGCGGTCTGATCTCTGGTCTGAAATTCCTGCCAGGCTCTGAAATTCCTGCCGGGCTCTGAAATTCCCGCCAGGCTCGAATTCCTAGCCTGGTTCCCTGGAAATAACCAGGATCCTGCCCCAACCCAGCCGCTGCTTCCCACGAGGAAATCAAGCGGAATTGCTGGCGCAGGCAGGGCAGAGCCGAAAGCAGCGATTTGGGCAGGAACCTGGCAGGAAATCAGAGCCGCTTTGTTTAATGCCCACAGATTTGACTGACATCTGAACGAACGGGGGCAGAGAGGGCCAGAGACAGGCCCAGGTGTGCAGAGCGGGGCTGTTTGTGGTGGAATTGATCCAATTCACCCAACTTGGGCTGTGCAGCTTCACAGAGCTTCCCCTCTCCTCTTCCGTTCTGCCTTCCTCTCCTCTCGTTTCTCCTTTCCTTTCTCTCCTCTCCTTTCTCCTTCCTTTCTTCCTTCCTCCTCCTTCTCCTTTTTCCTTTTCTCTTCTCCTTCCTTTCAATTCTCTTTCTCCTCTTCCACCCCTCCTTTCTCTCTTTCCTCCTCTCCTTTTCTCCTTCCTCCTCCATCCTTCCTCTCCTTCCTCCTCCTCCTTCTCATTCTCTTCTTCACCTCTCCTTTCACCTTTCTCTTTTCTCCTCCTTCTTGAAGACTTCTTTCATTTTCCCTCCCTTCTTCTCTCCCCCCCTTCTCTCCTTTCCCCTTTCCTTTTCTCCTCCCTCACTCCTTCCTCTCCCTCTTTACTCCTCTCTTCTTCCTCTCTCTCTCTCCTCCTCTCCTCCTCGTTCTCCTCTTCCTCCCTTCTCTTCTCCTTTCTTCTCCTCTCCTCTCCTTTTTTCCTCCTCCTTCTTTCCTTCTCCTTCTCCTCTTCTCCTCTCTCTCGTTTCTCCTTCCTCCCTCTCTCCTCTCTCCTCTCTTCTCTCTCTCTTCCTCCTTCTCCTTCTCTTCCCTTCCTCCTCCTCCTCTCCTCCCTATTCCTCTCTCTTCTTCTCTTCCTCCTTTTCTTCTCCTCCTCTTCTCTCCCTCTCTCCCTTCCTCTCCTTTTCTCTTCCCCTATTAACTTTCTCCTCTCCTTCCTTTCTTTCTCTCTTCTCTTCCTTCTTCTTCTCCTCTTCTCTTTTCTCTCCTTCTACTCTTCTCCTTCTTCTCCTTGTCTTTTTTTCTTCTTTCTCTGGTGAGCTTCTCCTTTTTCCTTCTCCTCCTTCCTTCCCTTCCTCCCTCATTCCCTTTTTCTTTTTCCTCCCTTCTTGGGGTCTCTTTTCTCTTCTCCTTTTCCTCTCTTCTTTTTTCTTTCTCCATCTTCTTCTTTCTCCTCTCCTCTCCTCTGCTTTTTTCCTTCCCTTCTCTCTCCTTCTTCCTCTCTCTCCTTTCCTTCCCTTCTTCTCTCTTCTCCTTCTCTTCTCCCCCCTTTCCTTTCTTCTCTTCTCCTTCGTCTCGTTCTCTTTCTTCCTCCCTTCATCTTCTCCTTCTCTTCCTTCTCTCTTCTCTTTCTCGCTCTTCTTTTTCTCTCCTCTTTCTACCTTCTCTCTTCTTTCCTCTCCCTTCTTTCTCTCTCTTCTCTCTTCTTCTTCTTCTTCTTTCTCTCCTTCCTCTCCTCCTTCTTCTCTGCTACACCTCCTCCTCCCCCTCCTCTTCTCGCTCCTCCTTTCTTCTTTCCCTCCCCCCCCTTCCACGACTTATCCCTCCTTCCTTTCTCTTTTTTCCTCTTTTTCTTTCTTTCTTTCTCTGCTCTCCTACACTTCTCTCTCTCCTTTAATCTTTTTTTTCTTGAGCGTCTTTCTCCTTCCCTCTCCTTCCTGCTCTCCCTCTTCTCTCTTTCTTTTTTTTCTCTCCTCTTCTTCCCCCTTCTCTAACCTCACTCTCTCCACCTCTCCTCTCCAACTCTCCTCTCCACCTCTCTCCTCCGACCTCTCCTCTCCATCCTCTCCTCTCCGAATCCCTCTCCTCTCCTCTCCCTCTCTCCCTCTTCCTCTCCTCCTTCTCCTCTCCGTCTCCTCCTCTCACTCTCTCTAACGTCTTCGACCTCTCCGAACTCTCCGACTCTCCGATCTCTCTCCTACCTTCTCCGTCTCCTCTCCCCTCTCAACTCTCCGTCCTCATCCTCTCCGTCTCCGACCTTCTCTCTCTCTCTCTCCCTCTCCATCCTCTCCTCTCCTCATCTCTCTCCTCTCCGAACTCCTCTCCTCTCCTCTCCTTCCGACCTCTCTCTCCTCTCTCTCCTTCTCTCTCTCTCCTCTCTCTCTCCTCTCCTTCCTCTCTCTCCTCTCCTCCTCCTCTCTCTCCTTCTCTCCTCGTCTCTCTCCTCTCCTCTTCCTCTCCTCTCCTCCTCTCCTCTCCTCTCTCTCCTTCCTCTCTCATATCTCTTTTTCATACTCTACCCCTGCATTATCTCTACTAATTTATCCTCTCTCTCCCTCTCTTCCATATATTTAAGCCCATCATCTTCCCATAATCACACAATTCACATAAGCCAGCCACAGTGAGATTCGTAGAAAACACCAGAGAGAGGAGTGAAGAATCTACACACTAAAAACGTTTTTTTTGAGCAAAGGAGGAAAAGAATTTGTTGAAATTCGCACAGATCAGATTCTTATATCATGCTCAAAAAAAAACAACCAGGGATTTATAGAAATCACAAATTGGATGGGAATAAAGATAAGGACGCAACAAAAATTCAAAGTCACCGTTTGGATTTGCCTCCCCGTTTGATTTTTAGAGCTGAATAGAGTATATAGAATGGGGCCGTCTGCCACGCAACATTCACCCTGCAAGGAAAATCCAGATAACGAGGGAATTTCGAAATAACACACTAGACGCTCCCTGAGGAGAATTTTCTTCTTCTAAAAAATTTGGTGATTTCTATTTCATGTGTGATTTTGATGCATTTTTTCACCCAGCTGATGCAGCAGCAAATCTGAGAAATTTTAATGCTTAAAGTCAGGGCAGAGTTTTGAAGGATGAGGATGGGAAAAGGCTCCCGTTTCCTGAATTTTGACATTCCAGCCCAATGGAATGGGCAGAAAACTCAAAATTCCTTGGCAGATCAAGCAGGGGCACCTGCAGAGCTCATAGGTCGCGTAATGTCAGCTGCCGTCATCGCCCCATTCGCAGAATCATCACAAAATAGAAAAATAACAAATAACACGATATCAAAAATGCACAAAATATCGCAAAGATGCACAAAGCGATGATAGATTATGGACAGTTTCAGGCAGTTCATCGACCCCTGTGCCCCTCCTCTGCCACCCCAATTCAGGATTTAGGGAAAATCCTTGAGTTTGGGAGCATCAAATTCTCTCACGGATTTCTCCCAGCGGCCAAAACACCCGGTTCCACTGCGGGAAATGATGGTGGATTCAACCGGAATAAATCACCCAATGCCTGAGTTTTGAATATCTGAGAGTGTTTTCCAAGAAGGAATTTCCACCCAACAGCAGCCACTGGAATTTCTCACGGATTTCTCCCACCACTTCCATCCAGAAGAAAACGATCGGCAAAGTTCGCACCGGATAAATCACCCAAAGCCTGAGCTGTGAATGTCAGAGTTTCTCCAAGAAGGAATTTCCACCCAACAGCAGCCAACAGAATTTCTCTTTGGTTTCTCCCACCGGTTCCATCCGTGGAAAAACAACAGATTCAGCTGGGATAATCATCCAATATGCTGATTTTCAATGTCTGACGATGTTTTCCCAAGATAG
Source organism: Malurus cyaneus samueli (assembly GCA_009741485.1). NCBI lineage: Eukaryota > Metazoa > Chordata > Aves > Passeriformes > Maluridae > Malurus > Malurus cyaneus. The sequence continues at coordinate 34,815 of VKON01003868.1, forward strand.
GAATTTTCCACCCAAACAGCAGCCATAGGAATCCACAAGATTTCTCTCACCTGGCAAATACGTAATTCCAATGGGAAACAATGCAGATTCCATCTGAAAAATCACACAAAGCCTGAGCTGTGAATGGCAGAATTTCTCCAAGAAGGAATTTCCACCCAACAGCAGCATCAGAATTCTCTCACGGATTTCTCCCACCATCCAAAACACCCAGATACATCCGCGGGAAAACTACGGCAGATTCAGTCGGAATAATCACCCAGCTGAAGTATATATAAATGTCTGAGAGTGTTTTTCCAAGAAGGAATTTCCACCCAACAGCAACAATCAGAATTGTCTCACAGATTTTTCCCACCATTCAAAAAACTCGGATACATCCGCGGGAAAACTACAGCAGATTCAGTCAGAATAAATCACCCAATGCCTGAGCTGAGAATGTTCTCCAAAAAGGAATTATCAACCAACAGCAGCCACTGGAATTCTCTCACGGATTTTTCCCACCATCCAAAACACCCGGTTCCATCCACGGGAAAAACGAGACGGAAGGTTAGCACGGAATAAAATCACCCAATGCCTGAGTTTTCAATGTCTGAGAGTGTTTCCCAAGAAGGAATTTCCACCCAAAAGCTCTCATGTCTTCCCTGCTGGAATGTCAGAGTTTCCTCGCAAGAAGGAATTCCACCCAACAAGCAGCCACTGAATTTCTCAACAAATTTCTCCACGCCAAAACACCGCGGTTCATTCCAGGAAACCCAAGATTCATTCCGGAGAATAAATACACACAATGCTGAAGCTGTGATGTCAGAGTTTCTCCAAGAAGGAATTTCCACCCAACAGCAGCCATACGAATTTTTCAGCGATTTCTCCCACGGCTTCAAAACACTGGATACATTCCATGGGAACGACAAGGCAGATTCATCCGGAATAAATCACACAAAGCCTGAGCTGTGAATGGAGTTTCTCCAAGAAAGGAATTCACACCCAGACAGCAAGCCATCGAATTTCTCAGGATTTCCTTCCACGGACCAAAACACCCCGGTTATATTCCAGGGAAAACTGGCAGGGATCATCCGAAAAAATCACCCAATGCTGAAGCTGTGATGTGGAATTTCTCCAAGATGGAATTTCCACCCAACAGCAGCCATTGGAATTCTCCTAGGATTTCTCTCCAAATGGCCAAAACAGCCCGGTTACTTCGACCCAACAAATACAGGGGATATCAGCGGAAATAATCACACAAATGCCTGAGCTGTGAGTGTTTCAAGAGGAATTTCACCCACAGCATGCCATGGATTTCTCTGTTGATTCTCCCAGCTGGTTAATCCGGAGAAACACGGTGGATTTCAGCCGGAATAATACCACAACACCTGAGCTGAGAATGTCAGAAAATGTTCTCCAAGAAGGAATTTCCACCCAACAGCAGCCATTGGGATTTCTCACGGATTTCTCCACTGTCAAAGAATCGTTTCCATCACGCATAAAACTGTCGGAATTCAGCGGAATAAATCACCCAAAGCCTGAGTTTTGAATGTCTGAGAGTGTTTTCCAAGAAGCGATTTCCAACCAACAGCAAGCATTGGTTCTCATGGATTTCTTCCTCCCACATGGTTCCATCCACGGAAAAACGATGGTGGATTCAGCCAGAATAAATCACACAAAGCCTGAGTTGTGAGTGTTTTCCAAGAAGGAATTTCTAACCAACAGCAGCCATCGTGAATTTCTCTTTCCGGATTCTCTCCCAGCGGCCAAACCTCCGTCATCCAGGAGAAAACAACATCAGATTCAGCGCAATAAATCACCAATGCCTGAGCTGTGAGTGCAGAGTTTCCAAAGAAGGAAATTCCCACCTAACACAGCCATTGGCAATCTCTCACTCAAGGATTTTTCCCCCAGCCAAACCCCACTGTAATCCACTGCGGATAACTACGGCCGAACTTCAGCCCGGAATATAAATCACCCAATGCCTGAGTTTTGAATTCTGAGAGTGTTTTCCAAGAAGGAATTTACACCCAAAAGCTCTCATTTTCTGGCTGGTGAATGTCAGAGTTTCTCCAAGAAGGAATTTCCACCCAACAGCAGCCACTGGAATTCTCATGGATTTCCCACCGGTTCCATCCGTGAAACAACAGTTCTCCGATAAATCACCCAGTGCCTGAAGTTTCAAATGTCTGGAGAGGTTTTTCCAGAAGGAATTTCCACCCAACAGCTCTCGTGTCTTCTCTAACTGGGAATGTCAGGAGTTTCTCCAAGAAGGAATTTCCCACAACAAGCAAGCCATCTGGGTATTTCTCTCGTTTCTCAACCCGATCAAGATACCAGTTTCTAATTGCGGGAAAACTACAGCAGATTCATCCGGAATAAATCACACAATGCCTGAGCTGTGAGTGTTTTCCAAGAAGGAATTTCCACCCAACAGCAGCCATCGGAATTCTCTCACGGATTTCTCCCAGCGGCCAAAACACCCGGTTCCATCCAGGAGAAAACAACATCAGATTCAGCCGCAATAAATCACCCAATGCCTGAGCTGTGAGTGGCAGAGTTTCTCCAAGAAGGAATTTCACGACAACAGCAGCCCCCCAACTTTTGAAATTTCTCATGGATTTCTCCCACCGGTTCCATCCGTGGAAAAACAACAGATTCAGCCAGAATAAATCACCCAATGCCTGAGTTTTGAATTCTGAGAGTGTTTTTCAAGAAGGAATTTCCACCCAACAGCATCCGTCAGAATTCTCTCACAGATTTCTTCCACCGGCCCAAACACTCATTTCCATCAGCGCAAAAACTACGGCAGATTCATCCGGAATAAATCACCCAATGCCTGAGCTGTGAGTGTTTTCCAAGAAGGAATTTCCACCCCACAGCAGCCATTGGAATTTCTCATGGGTTTCTCCCACCGGTTCCATCCGCGCAAAAACTACAACGGATTCATCGGAATAGAACTCACCCATGCTGAGTTTTGAAATTCTGAGAGTGTTTTCCAAGAAGGAATTTCCACCCAACAGCAGCCATTGGGATTTCTCACAGATTTCTCCCACTGGCCCAAACACTCGTTTCACAGCACAAACTACAGGCGGATTCTCCGAATAAAGCACACAAAGCCTGAGTTTTGAATGTCTGAGAGTGTTTTCCAAGAAGGAATTTCCACTCACAGCACCGTCAGAAATTCTCATCACGGAAGTGATTCTCCCACCACGCAAACACCTCGCTTAATCCATGGGAAAACAACGACGGATTCAGCCGGAATAATCCCCATGCCTGAGTTTTGAATCTGAGAGTCGTTTTCCCGAGATTCACCCAAACTCTCATGTCTTCCCTGGCTGGGAATGTCAGAGTTTTCTCCAGAAGGAATTCACCCACAGCGCCCATGGAATTCTCCTCTATTCCCACCGGCCAAAACACCCAGTTCCATTCCCAGGAAAACGGCACAGATTCATCTGGAATAAATCACACAAAGCCTGAGCTGTGAATGGCAGAGTTTCTCCAAGAAGGAATTTCCACCCACCAGCAGCCATTGGCGATTTCTGAACGATGGTTCTCCCACGGCCCAACACCTCGTTTCCATCAGCGCAAAAACTACAGTGGATTCACCGGATTCACCCATGCTGGTTTCCAATGTCTGAGAGTGTTTTCCAAGAAGGAATTTCCACCAAACAGCAGCCATTGGAATTCTTTCAGCGATTTCTCCCAGCGGCCAAAACACCCGGTTCCATCCAGGAGACCAGCAGATCAGGCCCGGTATCACACAAGCCGCAGTGGGTGTCAGAGTCCTCCAAAGGATTTCCTCCCAGCAGCCATCGGAATTCTCTCACAGATTTTTCCCACCAACCAAAACATCCGGTTAATCCACGGAAAAATGACCATGGATTCAGCCAGAATAAATCACACAAAGCCTGAGCTGTGAATGTCAGAAAATGTTCTCCAAGAAGGAATTTTCACCCAACAGCAGCCATTGGAATTCCCTCACTATTCTCCCACCCACTCCAATAACATGGATTCATCCGCGGGAAAACGACAGCGGATTCAGCCGGAATAAATCACACAAAGCCTGAGCTGAGAATGTCAGAGTTTCCCCAAGAAGGAATTTCCACCCAACAGCAATCATCGGAATTTCTCACGGATTTCTCCCACTGTGGTTCCATCCACGGAAAACAACAGCAGATTCAGCTGGAATAAATCACCCAATTCCTGAGTTTTGAATTCTGAGAGTGTTTTCCAAGAAGGATCGCACCCAACACATCATCCGGAATTCTCTCACGATTTTCATTCATGACCATCCAACAACAACGAGATTCAGCTCGGATATAAATCACCCCCAATCCTGGAGTTTTGAATTCCTGAAGTGTTTTCCGAGAAGGATTCACACAATCAGCATACTCTCGTGTCTTCCCTGGCTATGTCTCCAGCATCTCCTTGGAATGACTCATTGTGCTCGGGAGTAGAAATCAAATTTAAATCCTTCAGGAATATCTGGAACAGCTCGCTCCAGCCCTGTTCCAAATCAAAAACCCTAAAAAACGCTCGGGGATATTCGTATCCACGAGAATCGCATTTTTTGGTCTTGGGAAGCAGCAAGATTGGCAGGGCCTGACTCCCACTAATTATTTACATAATTAATAATAGAAAAAACATTCTAGAGGAGATTAAAAACGATTAAAATCATTCTGGAGCAACACCTGTTCGGACGAAATTAGGATATTTAATAGGATTAGAGAAGATTTAATTATCGGCCTTGATTAAGAATTTTCCATTGGATGGGAGGGAAATTTACATCTTTGGGCACCAAATTAAGGAAATTTCACTTGAATAAGGAAAGATTTATGTGTTTGGGCCTTGAAATTAAGAATATTTCGCTAGGAAGGGAGAGAAATTTTACATCTTTAGGCCTAAAAATTAAGGATATTTCATTGGGTGGGAGAGCAAATTTACAATTCAGGCCTTGAAATTAAGTATATTTCACGCAGATGAGAGAAAATTTACATATTTTGGCCTCAAAATTAAGGATATTTCAGTGGACGGGAGGGGTTTACATCTTTAGGCCTCAAATTGAGGATATTTCACTTGGGTGGGAGAGAAATTGTACACTTTGGGCCTCGAAATTAAAGATATTTTACCAGGATTAAAGAAGATTTACAACTTTGGGCATCAAAATGAAGGACATTTCATTGAATAAGGGAAGATTTATGTGTTTGCACCTCAAAATTAAGGACATTTCATTGGGTGGGAGAGAAATTTTACATCTTTAGACCTCAAATTTAGGAAATTTTATTGAATGGGAAAGATTTACATCTTTGGGCCTTGAAAGAGAGAAATATTTTATATCTTTGGGCCTCGAAATGAAGGATTTTTCACTTGAATGAGAGAAGATTTACAAGTTTGGGCATCAAAATCAAGGATATTTCAATAGGATTAGAGAAGATTTAAAATTTTGGGCCTTGAAATTAAGGATATTTTATTGAATGAGAGGGAAAATTTACATATTTGGACCTCAAATTAAGGATATTTCAATAGGATTAGAGAAGATTTACAACTTTGGGCATCAAAATTAAAGATATTTTATTGGGATTTTAAAAAATTTTTCAAAGAAATTGTCGATCCCAATATAAATTTTTAATTTTTCAAACTGTCCATCCCAATATCAATTTTTAATTTTTCAAATTGTCCATCCCAATAGACATTTTTAATTTTTCCAATTGTCGATCCAAATATAATTTTTAAATTTTTCAGATTGTCCATCCCAATATAAATTTTTAATTTTTCCAACTGTCCATCCTGGAAGAACCTCTTAAAAATATTCTCCAATGGTCATAAAGCTTTTATCAACATCAAATGTAGATGGAAAATAAATCCTGCAGGGGAAAATCGACACCGAACGGCATCGGGATATAAAAGGAAAAATGGGATTAAATTCCTTTGAGAGAGTTTTCATACGGAATAATCGCCCAACGGCGCAAAATCCTTTTTTTTTATTTTTTTTTTTATTTTATCTTTCAAAGCGTTGGAAAAGCTGGAGAAGGTTTGAGGGAAAAGTGGGAAGGAGCGGCCGTGAGTTCATGAACGAACTCCGCTCTCGGCTCCCACCGAGGGGATGAAAATTCACAACCGGAGATGAAAAAATTCATCCTTTAATCCACAAATCCCTTCCTGACCCCGGACACTCGAGGGGAAGAAAAAAGGGAAAAATTGAAAGGGTGGAATTTATGATTCTCACAAAAAAGCTCATCGCCAAAAAAAAAAAAAAAAAAAAAAAAAAAAAAAGCGCAATCTGAAAAAAAAAAAAAAAAAAAAATAAGAAAAAAAAAAAAAAAGCCGGAGAATCGCGTTGAGTTTTCTGTGATAAATGAAATAAATAAATGAAATAAATAAATAAATGCAAGATTTTGTGATTAACGGGGATTATTTGTGGAACGGAAATGAAAGTTTTTGTGATTAAAAGGAATTATTAGTGGAATGTAAATGAAAGTTTTTGTGATTAACGGGAATTATTTGTGGAATGGAAATGAAAGTTTTTGTGATTAACGGGAATTATTTGTGGAATGTAAAGGAAAATTTTTGTGATTAAAAGGAATTATTTGTGGAATGTAAAGGAAAATTTTTGTGATTAAAGGGAATTATTTGTGGAATGGAAATGAAAGTTTTTGTGATTAAAAGGAATTATTTATGGAATGAGAGGGAAGAAAATTTCCATTTTAGCCACGGAATTCCCAAATAACACAATTTAAAATGGGATTTCTTCGAGGTGAGGTGAAAAAATTTTGGGAAGAATCCGATCGCGTGTCATTCCAAAAATCAACGAGAAAAACCTGGAGGCAAAGTGACTTCCCTGCCTTTTTAACCAATTTTAAAATTTAAATTTTATCATTTAAAACGTTTGGAGAATACGCAGATAAAAACGGCGCCATCCCATAATATTTTCACCTCCTTTATTTTGTTTTTTTTTTAATTACTGACAGTAATTTTTAATTTTTTTTTAAAATTTAAATTTTATCATTTAAAAATGTTCGGAAAATACGCAGATAAAAACGGCGCCATCCCATAATATTTTCACCTCCTTTATTTTGTTTTTTTTTTTTTAATTACTGACAGTAATTTTAATTTTTTTTTAATTTTAATTTTTTTTTTTAATTACTGACAGCGGCGAATACGGAATTCAAAGTCGGATTTCATAACGGAGATTTTGTTTTCTGCAGTCGCATTTTCGTGTTGAACGCGCACCACGAGGGTTGAATGAAGGAATTTTAGTAGCCACGAGGGATTTTCAGTAGCCACAAAGGATTTGCAGTAGTCACAAGGGATTTTTAGGAGCCATACGGGATTCTCAGCAGCCAGAAGGGACTTTTAAAAGCCACGAGGGATTTTCAGTAGCCACAAGGGATTTTCAGTAGCCACAAGGGATTTTCAGTAGCCAGAAGGGATTTTCAGGAGCCAGAAGGGATTTTTAGAAGCCCAAGAGATTTTTAGGAGCCACAATGGATTTTCAGGAGCCACAAGAGGTTTTTAGAAGCAAGAAGGGATTTAATAAAAGCCACAAGGGATTTTAGGAGCCAAAAGGGATTTTCAGGAGCCAGAAGGGATTTTCAGGATTTTCAGGAGCCAGGAAGGAATTTCAGGAGCCAGAAGGGATTCTCAGTGGCCAGAAGGGATTTTCAAGAACCACAAGGGATTTTTAGGAGCCAGAAAAGATTTTTAAAAGCCACAATGGATTTTCAGAAGCCAGAAGGGATTTTCAGGGGCCAGAAGGGATTTTCAAGAGCCACGAGGAATTTTTAAGAGCCACAAAGGAAGTTTCAGGAGCCAGAAAGGAATTTCAGGAGCCACACGGGATTTTCAGGAGCCACACGGGATTTTCAGGAACCAGAAAGGATTTTTAGGAGCCAGAAGAGATTTTTGGGAGCCAGAAGGGATTTTTAGGAGCCACAAGAGATTTTCAGGAGCCACAAGGGATTTTTCAGGAGCCCAATGGGATTTTCAGGGCCTCAAGGGATTCTCAGTAGCCAGAAGGAACTTCAGGAGCCACAAGATTTTCAGGAGCAAAGGGATTTTCAGGAGCCACAAGGGATTTTCAGGAGCCCAATGGGATTTTCAGGAGCCTCAAGGGATTCTCAGTAGCCAGAAGGAACTTTCAGGAGCCACAAGGGATTTTCAGGAGCCACAAGGGATTTTCAGGAGCCTCAAGGGATTCTCAGTAGCCAGAAGGAACTTTCAGGAGCCACAAGGGATTTTCAGGAGCCAGAAGGGATTTTCAGGAGCCCAATGGGATTTTCAGGAGCCTCCAAGGGATTCTCAGTAGCCAGAAGGAACTTTCAGGAGCCACAAGGGATTTTCAGGAGCCAGAAGGGATTTTCAGGAGCCACAAGGGATTCTCAGGAGCTACAAGGGATTTTTAGGAGCCAGGAGCGATTTTTACAAGCCAGAAGAAACTTCTAGGCGCCACAATGGATTCTCAGGAGCCACAATGAGTTTTCAGGAGCCACAATGGATTTTCAGTAGCCAAAAGGGATTTTCAGTAGCCACAAGGGATTTTCAGGAGCCACAAAGGATTTTTAGTAGCCAGACAGGGTTTTCAGGGGCCAGACAGGATTTTCGGGAGACAGAACGGATTTTTAGGAGCCTCAAGGGATTCATAGGAGCCACAAGGGATTTTCAGTAGCCAGAAAGGAATCTCAGTAGCCACAATGGATTTTGAGGAGTCACGAGGGATTTTCAGGAGCCAAAAGGGATTTTGAGAAGCCACGAGGGATTTTCAGGAGCCTCAAGAGTCACAAAGGAAGTTTCAGGAGCCAGAAAGGAATTTTAGGAGCCAGACGGGATTTTCAGTAGCCACAAGGGATTTTCAGTAGCCAGAAGGGATTTTTTAGCAGCCAGAATGGATTTTCAGGAGCCACGAGGGATTTTTAGGAGCCAGAGGGGATTTTCAGAAGCCACAAGGAATTTTCAGTAGCCACAAGGGATTTTCAGAAGCCAGAAGGGATTCTCAGTAGCCAGAAGGGATTTTCAGGTGCCAGACGCGATTTTCAGAAGCCAGAAGGGATTTTTGGGAGCCAGAAGGAACTTTCAGGAGCCACAAGGGATATTTTCAGGAGCCACGAGGGATTCTCAGGAGCCACAATGGATTCTCAGTAGCCACATGGGATTCTCAGTAGCCACGGATCAGTACCGAGAAGGGATTTTCAGGAGCCAGAAAAGATTTTTAAAAGCCACAAGGGATTTTCAGTAGCCACAAGGGACTTTTAAAAGCTGCAAAGGATTCTCAGGGGCAGGACTCAGCCCTGGCTCTGCTGATTCTCACGGACCCATAAATCACCGACTCCCCCGTAAACACAAAAACGCGGCAATGACAAATAATTCACAAACTCATCGAGCGTTAGGCAAAAAAAAAAAAAAAAAAAAAAAAAAAAAATTAAATACATTCAAATTTTCAGAGAAAAACATAAAAATCGTGAGTGACGCTCTCGGGGCTGTGAGGGTGGAGAAGAAAATGAGAAATGAGTTGAGCACAATTCTTAAAGAAATTTCTCCTCGCTCCGCGTCACCAAAATTATGACTTTCATCCCATAAATTGAAAAGCAACGGAATATAAACAATTTTCCAAATCGAAAGCAACTTTTGGAAGATGAATTTGGTGTTTTCCCCAAAGATGAGCTCGGAGGAGCCTTCCTGGCTCGTTGATATTCAAATGAAGCAGCTCTTTTGTGCTTTGTGCTTTTCAAATTTCCTTCGCCGTTTCCATGGGAACCCCCCCGGGGATGGAGCAGAGGCCAAGCTGAGCCAGGGGTGTGAAAAGGGGACGGAGTCAAAGGGCGGAATTTGGCTCGGGAGGAGCAAAATGCCAACCTTTGTTCCCCGAAAATGTGGGGGAAACCATGGGAACGACTCTGCGGGGCACGGGAGGAGCCGGGGTGGGGTGGAGGATCCCAGACGAAATCACAAGATGGGAGAAAATGGGAAAGGGATTGGAAACACGAACTGCAGGAGCTCCAGAGAAAAAAGAAAATTTGGCTCAAGAGGATCAAAATATGGCTTGGGAGGACCAAGATGGCAACCTCTATCCCCGAAAATGTGGGGGAAACCATGGGAACGACTCTGCGGGGCACGGGAGGAGCCAGAAATGGGGGATCCCAGCTGAAATCGCGGGATGGGAAAAAACAGGAACTGTGGTGTTAAAAACATGACTCTGGGACTTCCAGAGGGAAAGGAAAAATTGGCTCAGGAGGATCAAAATATGGTTCAGGAGGACCAAAATGCCAACCTTTGTACCCCTATAAAGAGGGGAGAACCATGGGAAAATGGGAGGAGCCGGAGGAGGGATCCCAAAATCGCGCGATGGGAGGAAACGGGAATTGTGGTGTTGAAAACACGACTGCAGGATCTCCAGAGGGAAATGAAAAATTGGCTCAGGAGGATCAAAATATGGCTCAGGAGGACCAAGATGGCAACCTTTGTACCCCTAAAAAGTGGGAAAAATCATGGGAACAACTCTGCGGGGCATAGGAGGAGCTGGGATTGGGGGGATCCCAGCTGAAATTGGGAGATGGGAGAAAACGGGAAAGGTGGATTAAAAACATGACTGCAGGAGCTCCAGAGGAAATGAAAATTTGGCTCAGGAGGATCAAAATATGGCTCAGGAGGACCAAGAATGCCAACCTCTGTACCCTATAAAGAGGGGGAACCATGGGAACAACTCTGCGGGCACGGGATGGGGAGAAATCATGAGATGGGGAGAAAACGGGAATTGTGGTGTTGAAAACATGACTGCAGGAACTCCAGGGGGAAATGAAAATTTGGCTCAGGAGGATCAAAATATGGCTCAGGAGGACCAAGATGGCAACCTTTGTACCCTAAAAAGTGGGAGAACCATGGGAACAACTCTGTGGGGCACGGGAGGAGTTTGGATTGGGGGGATCCCGCCAAATCACGATGGGACAAAATGGGAATTGTGGTGTTGAAAACACGACTGCAGGAACTCCAGCAGGAAATGAAAATTTGGCTCAAGAGGATCAAAATATGGCTCGGGAGGACCAAAATGCCAACCTTTGTCCCCTAAAAAGAGGGGAGAACCATGGGAACGACTCTGTGGGGCACGGGAGGAGCCAGAAATAGGGGATCCCAGCTGAAATTGTGGGATGGGAGAAAATGGGAATTGTGGTGTTGAAAACATGACTGCAGGAACTCCAGAGGGAAATGAAAATTTGGCTCAGGAGGACCAAGATGCCAAACTTTGTACCCTATAAAGAGAGGGAAAACCATGGGAAAATGGGAGGAGCCGGAGGAGGGATCCCAAAATCGCGAAAAGGGGAGAAAACGGGAATTGTGGTGTTGAAAACACGACTGCAGGAACTCCAGAGGGAAATGAAAATTTGGCTCAGGAGAATGAAGATGCCAACCTTTGTACTCCCAAAAAGTGGGAATAACCATGGGAACAACTCTGACAGGAGGAGCCGGGATGGTGAGAAATCACGGGATGGGAGAAAACGGGAATTGTGGTGTTGAAAACACGACTGCAGGAACTCCAGTGAAAAATGAAAATCTTAAAAACGAGACAAAATGAAGAAAATTTGAAGGATTGAGCATCCAGCTCGGTGCTGGTTCTGTGTCCAGATAATTCATTAAATGGATTGAGGGAGATCACAGAGAAACCGGGAAGAGGCGATTCCCAAATCCCAGAGGAGAAGTTAATTTTCTCCATAAAATCAGAAAGATTTACTCGATAAAATCAGAAATATCTACTCGATAAAATCAGAAATATCTACTCTATAAAATCAGATTATTTGCTCCATGAAGTCAGAAAGATTTAGTCCATAAAATCAGAAATATCTGCTCCATGAAATCAGAAATATTTACTCCATGAAATCAGAAATATCTACTCCATAAAATTAGATTATTTGCTCCATAAAGTCAGAAAGATCTAGTCCATAAAATCAAAATATTTATTCCAAAACCCAGAAATATTCTACTCCATAAAATCAGAATATCTGCTCCATAAAATCAGAATATCTACCCCATAAAATCAGAAATACTGACTCTAAACAAATATTTACTCCAAAACAGAAATATCTACCCATAAATCAGAATATAAACTCCATAAAATTAGAAATATCTACTCCATAAAATCAGAAATATTTACTCCAAAAACCAGAAATATTCTACTCCTTAAAATCAGAATATTTACTCTAAAATCAGAAATATTTACTCCCTAAAATCAGAAATATTTACTTCATAAAATAAGAATATTTACTCAATAAAGTGAGAAAGATCTAGTCCATAAAATCAGAAATATCTACTCCATAAAATCAGAAATATTGACTCTATAAAATCAGAATATTTACTCTAAAATCAGAAATATTTGCTCCATAAACCAGAAATATCTATTCCATAAAATCAGATTATTTACTCCATAAAATCAAAAACATTTGCTCCATGAAATCAGAAATATTTAGTCTACAAAATCCGAAATATTTTCTCCATAAAATCATAAATATCTACTCCATAAAATCAGAACATTTACTCCATAAAATCAGAATATTCACTCCATAAAATCAGAATATCTACGCCATAAAATCAGAAATACTTACTCCATAAAATTAGAAATATCTACTCCATAAAATCAGAATATTCACTCCATAAAATCAGAAATACTACCATAAAATCAAAAACAAAAACCAAAATATCTACTCCATAAAATCAGAAATATCTACTCCATAAAATCAGAAATATCTACTCCATAAAATCAGAAATATCTACTCCATAAAATCAGAAATATTGACTCCATAAAATCAGAATATTTACTCTAAAATCAGAAATATTTACTCCATAAAATCAGAATATTTACTCCATAAAATCAAAAATATTTTCTCCATAAAATCAGAAATATTTAGTCTACAAAATCTGGAATATTTACTCCATGAAATCAAAAACATTTGCTCATAAAATCAGAATATTTACTCCATAAAATCAGAAATATCTGCTCATGAAAATCAGAATATTTATCTACAAAATCCGAAATATTTCTCCATAAAATCATAAATATCTACTCCATAAAATCCGAATATTTACTCTTAAATCAGAAATATTTACTCCCTAAAATCAGAATTTATCTACTCTAAAATCAGAAACACCTATTCCATAAAATCACAAATTTAAAATATAAAAAAATGTGAAATCACTGACGAGACAGAAAACGAAACTCGCTCGCTCGATCCTCGGCACGAAAATGCAGGAACACAAAACCAGCGGGGTTTTGGTTTATTGCAGATAAAAATCCCAAAATAAAATTATTCCATATTTTTTTCCCTTGGTGCTTGAATTATTCCATATTTTTTCCAACTTCTTGTATTTATTTTGAATTTTCCAAATTATCCATTTTTTTCCCTTGTGCTTGAATTATTCCAATTTTTTTTCCCTTGGTGTTTAAATTATTCCAAATTTTTTTCCCTTGCAACTTGAATTATCCCATTTTTTTTCCCTTGGAGCTTGAATTATTCCATATTTTTTCCAATTGGCGCCTGAAATATTCTTTATTTTGAATTATTTCCTATTTTTTTTCCCTTGGTACTTGAATTATTCCATATTTTGAATTATTCTGTATTTTTTTCCCTTGGCGCTTGAATTTTTCCATACTTTGAATTATTCCAAATTTTGTGCCCTCCCGGTCACTTGTTGAATTATTCAATTTTTTTTCCCTTGGCGCTTGAATTATCCCATATTGTTTCCCTTGGTACTTGAATTATTCCGTATTTTTTCCATATTTTGAATTATCCCATTTTTTTCCCCTTGGCGCTTGAATTATTCTGCATTTTTTTTCCTTGGGTCTTGAATTGTTCCATATTTTTTCCAATTGGTGCTTGAATTATCCCATATTTTGAATTATCCCATATTTTTTTCCCTCGGCTCTTGAATTATTCCATAATTTTTTTCCTTGGCGCTTGTATCCCATATTTTTTCCTTTTGAATGGTTTCCATTTTTTTCCCTTGGCACTTGAATTATTCCATATTTTGAATTATCCCATATTTTTTCCCCTTGGCGCTTGGATATTCATATTGCCATATTTTTTTCCAATTGGTGCTTGAATTATCCCATTTTTTTTTCCCTTGCAACTTGAATTATTTCGTATTTTTTCCAATTGGCTCTTGAATTATTCCATAGTTTTTTTCCTTGGCACTTGAATTATTCCTATTTTTTTCGGCGCTTGAATAATTCCATATTTTGAATTATTCCATATTTTTTCCTTGGCGCTTGAATTATCCCATTTTTTTTTCCCCTTGGAGCTTGATTTCTTCCATATTTTTTCCCTTGGCGCTTGAATTATTCCATATTTTTTCCGTATTTTGAATTATCCATTTTTTTTTCCCTTGGTGCTTAATTATCCCAAATTTTTCCTTGGATCTGAATATTCCAATTTTTTTCCCTTGGCACTTGAATTATTCCATATTTTGAATTATCCAATTTTTTCCCTTGGCGTTTGAATTACCCATATTTTTTCCCTTACCACTTGAATTATTCCATATCCATATTTTTTATTCCAAATCCATATTTTTTTCCCTTGGCACTTGAATTATTCTATATTATGAATTATTCCATATTTTGAATTATCCCGTATTTTTTTCCCTTGGCGTTTGAATTTTTCCATATTTTGAATTATTCCAAATTTTTTTCCCATGCTGCTTGAATTATTCCCATATATTTTTCCAATTGGCGCTTGAATTAATCCAAATTTGAATATTTTTCTTTTTTTTTTCCAATTTTTTTGTTTTTTCTCACTTTTTTTTCCCTTGGCGCTTGAATTATTCCATATTTTGAATTATTCCATATTTTTTCCCTTGGCACTTGAATTATTCCGTATTTTTTCCATATTTTGAATTATCCCTTTTTTTTTACCTTGGCGCTTGAATTATTCCCATATTTTTATCTATCCTCTGATCTTTGAATTATTGCCAATATTGTTTTTCCCATTGGCGCTTGAATTATCTCTTTTTTTCCCCTTCGCTACTTGAATTATTCCATATTTTTTTCTCCTTGGCGCTTGATTTCTTCCATATTTTTTCCCTTGGCGCCTGAATTATTCCAATATTCTTGCACTGAATTATTCCATATTTTCTTTGCTTGAATCAATATTTTGAATTATTCCATTTTTTCTCCTTGGTGCTTGAATTATTCCATGTTTAGAATTATTCCATATTTTTTTCCAATTGGCGCTTGGAATTTATCCCATATTTTTTTTTCTGGTCTTGAATTATTCCATATTTATTAATTCCAATTTTTGAATTATCCCAGTTTTTTTCCCCTTGGCGCTTGAATTGTTCCACATTTTTTCCCTTGGCGCTTGAATTACCCATATTTTGAATTATTCCAATTTTTTTTCCCTCGGTGCCTGAATCATTCCATTTATTTTTTCCAATTGGCGCTTGAATTATCTCCATAATTTTTCCTCGCTCTGAATTATTCCAATTTTCTGCCTTGAATTATCCCATATTTTTTCCCTCGGCTCTTGAATATCCGTATTTTTTCCATATTTTGAATTATCCCATTTTTTTTTTTCCCTTGGTTCTTAAATTATTCCAAATTTTTTCCTCTTACTCTTGATATCCATATTAATTTCCATTTTTTTCCCTTGGTGCCTTGAATTATTCAATGTTTTTTTCCATGTGGCCTTGAATTATCCCATATTTTTTCCCTCGGCTCTTGAATTATTCCATAATTTTTTTCCTTGGCACTGATTATTCTTATTTTGAATATTCCATATATTTGAATTATCCCAAATTCGTTTCCCTTGGTGCTTGGAATTATATCTTTATTTTGCTCCTTGGCTCTTGAATTATTCCATATGTTGAATTATTCCATATTTTGAATTATTCCATATTTTTTTCCCTTGACACTTGAATTATCCCATATTTTTTCCCTTACCACTTGAATTATTCCATATCCATATTTTTTATTCTCGACTATACTCCAATTTTTTTCTTCGCTGAATTATTCCATATTTTGATTATTCCATCTATTTTTAATTATATCCATTTTTTTCCCTTACTGCTTGAATTATTCCATTTTTTTTTTTCCCTTGGCACCTGATTTCTTCCATATTTTTTTCCCTTGGCGCCTGAATTATTCCATATTTTTTCCATATTATTGAATTATTTCCAATTTTTTTTCCCTTTGGTTCTAATCTATTACCCATATTTTTGAATTAATTCCATGTTTTAGAATTATTCCCATTTTTTTTCCAATTCGTTTATTTTTCCCTCCCTTTTTTTCTTTTTTCCCTTTTTTTTTCTGGCTTGCTTAATTCCCTTCATATTGCATTATTCCATATATAGAATATTATTCCCATTTTTTTTTTCCCCTTGGCGCTTAATTGTTCCCATTTTTTTCCGCCTTGGCGCTTGGAATTACTCCATATTTTGAATTATTCCAATTTTTCCCCTTGTGCTTTGAATTATCCATTTTTTTTTTTTTCCAATTGGCGCTTGAATTCTTCCATATTTTTTCCATATTTTGAATTATCCCATTTTTTTTTCCCTTGGTGCTTAAATTATTCCATATTTTTTCCCTTGGACCTTGAATTATTTTCCATTTTATTTTCCGTTGGTCACTTGAATTATCCATATTTTTTCCCTCGGCCTTTGGAAAATTATTTTTCCATATTGAATCATTTTTTCCTTGCGACTTGAAATTTTTCCATATTATGAATGATTCCATTTTTTTTCCTTAGCGCTTGAATTATTCCATATTTTTTCCAACTGGTGCTTGAAGTTATTCCTTATTTTGAATTATTCCCACATTTGAATTATTCCATTTTTTTTCCTTCTTGGGCCTTGAATTATTCCAATGTTTTTTTCCTGTGGCACTTGAATTAATCCCATATTTTTTCCAATTGCGCTTGAATTAGTCCATATTTAGGATATTCCGTATTTTTTTCCCTTGGCGCTTGAATTCTTTCTTTTTTTCTTTCCCTTGCCACTTGAATTATTCCATATTTTGAATTATCCCATATTTTTTTCCCTCAGCTTCTGAATTACTTCCTATTTTTTTTCCCTTGGCACTTGAATTTTTCCATATATGAATGGATTCTCTCTTTTTTTTTTTCCTTAGCGCTTGAATTATTCCATATTTTTTTCAATTGGCGCTTGAATTATCCCATTTTTTTCCCCTTGGCGCTTGAATTATCCCATATTTTTTCCTGTGGCACTTGAATTCTTCCCTATTTTTTTTCCCTTGGCACTTGAATTATTCCAAATTTTGAATTATTCCATAATTTTTTTCTTGAATTATCCATATTTTTTCCAATTGGTCGCTTGAATTATCCCATTTTTTTTCCCTTACAACTTGAATTATTTCGTATTTTTTCCAATTGGCTCTTGAATTATTCCATAATTTTTTTCCTGTTGATTATCCATGTTTTCGGCACTTGAATTATCCCATATTTTTTCCCTGTGCTCTTGGAATTGATTCCATATTTTTTATTCCTTGGTGCTGAATTCCCATATTTTTTCCAAGTATGGCGGCTTGAATATTCATAATTTTGAATTATCCCATTTTTTTTTCCCTTGGCGCTTGAATTATTCCATATTTTGAATTAATTCACATATTTTGAATAATTCCATATTTTGAATTATTCCATATTTTTTCCCTTGTTGCTTGAATTAGTCCACACCTTTCCTAATAATTCCACTTTTCCTAATAATTCCTCCTTTCCTAATTAATAATTCCTTTTTTCCTAACAATTCCACCGGTGTTCTTTTAGAGGAATTCAGGGGAAAAAAAAAATGGATCAATTTGCATGGATAAAAGCAAAAAATGGATAAATTTAAAATGGAAAAATATATCCCTGAACTCAGAATAGAGAGGACATGGAATTTTTGGGGGAAATTATTCCGAATTCAGGGAATTTACCACATTTCCCAGCATTATTTTGGAATTCACTGCAAATTCATGTGAAAACGCTCCAAATTGAAAAACAATGGAAAAACGGCCGCTCTTTCCATCCAAACGACCAAAATTATTCCGAATTCACGGAATTTGCCACATTCCCCAGGATTATTTTGGAATTCACTGCAAATTCCTGTGAAAAATGCTCCAAATTGAAAAATCCGGACACGTGGCCGCTCTTCCCATCCAAACAACCAAAATTATTCCGAATTCATGGAATTTGCCACATTCCCTTGGATTATTTTGGAATTCACTGCAAATTCCTGAGAAAATGCTCTGACTTGAAAACGCCGGAAACGGGGCCACTTTTCCCATCCAAACAACCAAAATTATTCGAATTACATGAATTTGCCACATTCTCCAGGATTATTTTGGAATTCACCACAAATTCCGGTGAAAAGCTCCAAATTGAAAACGACAATGGACAAACGGCCGCTCTTCCCGATCCAAAAATCCAAAATTATTCAGAATTCATGAAATTTGCCACATTTTCCAGGATTGTCCTGGAAT
>VKON01003869.1:0-18611 GCA_009741485.1 Malurus cyaneus samueli
AATGGGAGGGAAAGGGACAAGACACACACGTTTTTTTTTCCTCGGGAGGCTCTCTCAGGATCAGCGGCGGAAAAGAAGCTGCCTTCTCTCTGGGACTGCTCCTTTTCTGCCTTTCTTTGGATTGTTTTTCCTCATTTTTTTCTCCTCATCTGAGAATTAGAAGATTCCCTGCGCAACGACAGGTGAGAAAGATCCTTCAGTGAATCACCTGAGTCAAGTGAGATTGTCCAACGCCCTCTGGGGGCCCGGAGGGGAAAGCTACACTCCCAGGAGGAAAGAAAGGCCTTGGGATCAACAGCTGGTTCAACAGGTTTTCTTTTTTGTTTTAAATTTTAAAATAATATTTTTTTTTCCCCTTCTTTTCAAACTTTCCTCTCGTGGAAAAGTGTTGTTCTCTAGGACCCATGTGGGAAAATGAGAGGGGCGGGGGGGCTTTGCTGGAGCTTGGGCAGTGTTTGCCCCCATTGAATTCATTCACCCAGCCACCTACATTGACACAAGTAATTCTTATGCTTCTGCAATTCTTTAACACAGCACACACTGTTCGCTTATTGGGGATCGGCAGTCTGAGGCTATAATGTCATCAACTCTGATAAAATCCTAAGCATCACAGTTGACACTATAGGGTAAATTTTGGTATTTTCCCTGTACACAGCCCAGGTTTCAAGGAGAGCTGAACATGTTGGCACCGTTCCAACAGAAGTCTTGGAGAATGGCTGATAGCCAGCATGTGTCTTTGAACTGCCAAGCAAGCTAATTCAGGCAGCACAGCTGTCTGCTGTATAGTTGCTGGACAACGCCCTCTTTTCTTATTTCCAATAAAGATGGTGAAAGTACTTTTATTTGGCATCTATTTTCAGGTTATCCTTCAGAGCATTTTAATTTACTAAGCATGAATAGCAGAAGGCCCTGACAAAAATTCATAGATCTTGGAATTTTATGACGTGATTCAACTAAACTGGACACATGTAAGGCCATAATAATTATTGATGTTCAAAACATTTATATTAAAAAGGTTCCCTCACAAACCACATTAGTGCCGTAAGCCGCCAATGCAGGCTTAGCTCCTTGAGTGTTACTTCTCCTGTGGATAGCTGTTCAGTGAGTTGGATACACACTTACGCTCACGATTCTCTAACGTAAACCCTACAGATCAGTGCTGCGCTGCTTGTACAGCTTAATCACATCACTGAACGGTGATTACTTTTTGCATGAAGATACATGTGAAGAGCACTTTCAGACCACTAAACAAGCTGTTTCAGGGATCCAAATCTTTGTTCTCTTTTTCCTTGAGTTGATTGCCCTCTGTTCTTGTGGACGGAAGGGAACGAGTGCAGTGAATAAGCAGTAGCTCAACTCCTTTGGGGTCAGATGAGGCTGTGACTGGAGCTGCTTTAGGTGTGCCCTGCCTTGGTTTAGCCTCCCATTGAAATCTCACAAAGTACAATGTGCAAAAAATCATGGACAGTTTATATATTATGTCTTAAGTATTTATATTTCCACATCTAATGTAATGACAATTACTAGAAGCTGTCCTAACCATCTCTGAACTGAGCATGTTTTAAATACAATGTTTTCATTTCTCTGAGTAAGGCTGCACTTTGAAAAGATCGCTGTAAACTGAAATATGGAGAAGATATAACAATGAACAGGCATTTCAATAATGCTTATAGTTACTGATGATATCCTCAAAACTAATCAGTAATTGCTAGCAGCAATTGGCTTGCAAAAGCTCCTCTCCCCTCCCTCTCTCCACTGACCCATCGGTGTCTCCATTTTCCTCACATCCTCTCACCTCCCCCCACTTTGGCTAAAGCTAAGGCAGCTGCAGCCCTTAACTTTGTTTTGACTTCTTTTAAATATGTCATCACAGAAGTGTAACCAGCATCCCCAATTGCATCCAGGCTTGGCCATCAGCATGTCCATCACTTCAGAGCCATCAGAGATTGGCTCTACAGCACAAGGTGGGGGCAAGGGCTTTGCCGGATACATTATGAAGAGACTTCCAGATTCTTCGATCATAGGAGCCAATTTTTGTGCCCCCCACCACAACTTACTTAAAACTGGGCCAAGCAGAACTAACCACAGCCAGCAAAACTCCTCCTTTGAATGCATGGGAAAGGATAAGCAAAAATCCATTGACTGACACAGCACTTTTCAACTGTAGAAAGACCACTATAATATTAATAAAAACAGAAATCTTTACATACTCCTCTCGAGTATGTGGAGAGTCGTCCTGCAAGCAGTGAGACGCGTTCACGAGTTTACTCTTCTGGGAAGTGAGAGAAAAGGAGACTTTTGCACCCACATCATTCGTTGGCAGTGACTCTGGCTCCGTAATCTATCTATTTCTTCACCTAGCTGTAATATAGGTACCTTTATCGTGCATGTTTTTTTTTTAATCTACTAGTAGTTCCTTTTGGTTTATCCTGTATAGTAAGTCTGTCAAAGTTTTACACCTGTTTTTTTCTCGTGTCTATTTAATAAATAATTAATGTTGTAATAGACCTGATCAGTTATTTATTAAGAACTTGTGAATGAGAGTGGTTTTGGGGGGCTGGCCACCTCAGAAAAGCTGCTGCCTGCTGCTAGAAACCTGGGCAAAGGCAGGGACTCGTCTAAACCCTCTTGTCTCATTCGTAACAATATGGAATGGCATATTGTAGAGTTGTCTCATTAATACAGCTGGTACAAAATTAGAATAACTATTTCACAGGACACTGCAAGACTGTTTTAACCCTAAGTCATGACTGAAGCTCCAAAAGATGACATCCTTGCAGCAAAAAGCACCAAAAAGCTGTGAAAATATGAAATACCTTTTGGCTCTGTGTGACATGAGTGAATCTGGATGATGTTTTAACACAGTGCTTTCTGATGGGTGTAATTTTTGTAATTTTTCTAACCTTTTTGTACCTCACTTTATAGTGGGCTTAGCAGACAAACTAGACTGAAATTCCCATGTTTTGTTGTGAGGCTCCACTAATGCACTGCAGTTATGTGTTGCAGGAGTTGCTGCCATGGAAAAGAAGAAAGACATGATCTATCCATGCTACTACACACTTCAGGTATATTAAATTCAAATGTTTATTTATAAACATTTAAATCCTCCTCAGGCATTTTGATTTCAGTACAGACATGTAGAACCTACATATAAAAAGACATTAAAATGAATAGAAATTGAACATTTTTCTACCACTTCCTAGAGGGAATATTGAGAACTTCAACAAAATCAAATTCCTCATAAAAATTTCACCAAAATCTTATAAACTTAGAAAGATAAGGCTGTTTTACTCCAAGGACAGTAAAACCCTACTACAGGTGTGTTGGTTTGAAAGACAGGTGTTTGCCAATGAAGGCAGGGACCTCCCTTGGAATGGTGAATGACTCCCCCTCCCTCCGAATATAACTGAAAATCAAGGATGCTTTCAAGGCAAAATATGGAAAAGTAATAATAGTTCTTTACTAGTAGTTAACAAGGCAACAAACAACAACAATACAGCAACAACCACAAACCAGAAACCCAGTGACAGCCTTCTCTGGGCTGTCACACACCCTCCCTTTTGGTGCAGTTACGGTTGCAACCGGTCAAGTGCTGATGGCTCCCTGGACAGGGCAGTGCAATGAATCCCCAGCGGCTGCAGGGGCACTGCGGTATGGGTTCTGCCTGCTGTCTTCTCATGCAGCAATGGCAGACACAGGTGGCAGAAATGGATGGAGAAGGGCTCCTTTACAAACTTACAGGGGAGCCGATCCTGGTGCCCCCTCTGGATAGAAAAAGGACTTTTAGCAGGAACCTCAGAGTAGCAAGCTGGGAAGGCATGGATGAGCAAAAGTCCTGGGGTGGTAGATGAGATGCATAAACATGAGTCCTATGACTAAGACTACTGTAGCCATTATCCAGTTTGCACAATGTGTGTATAAGGTGAGGAATTCATAGATTTTTAACTTCCTCTGGACAGCAGGCACATGGATACAGGGCTACCACACACTAAGTGTATGCTTTTAGAGTTGAGTTAATAACAGTACCTACTCTGAAAAAATAACACTGGAAAAAACTTTCTCCCAACCCTTCACCCATTTATTTAGAACTACTCCATCAGCATTCAAAGAGTCCATATTTCCCCTAAATACTAACTACGTGATACTAATATGCATATTCTGTTTAGGATTGAAAAATAAAGTGAGACTGCCCTAAACAACCACTCTAACATCTGCCCCAGAGACCAAAAATGCTACCACAGAAACTAGAGATGTTGCCACAGAGACTAGAAGTTAGAGATGTTGCCACAGAGACTAGAAGTACTGCCACAAGAATTAAGAGTGTTACCCTAAAGACAAAAGATGCTGCCACAGAGACCAGGGATGTTGCCAAAGAGGCTAAGGATGCTGCTCCAGAGATTAGAGATGCCACCCCAGAGACTAAAGATGCTGCCCCAAAAACTAGCAACACTGCCACAAAGCCTGACCCGGCCCCTGAGCCTGACCCATCCCCCAAACTGGACCCTGTCCCACTACCTGACCCTGCCCAACAACCTACTTCAGAAACTAACTGCCCGGATTGGGTGAGGGTACTGGTAGAAGAAATATGCCGCCCAGAGTGGGTGGGGGTACTAGTGGAGGAGATGCGGGAGATGCACCAAAGACTGAAAAAATACATCTTCCCAGCTAGCAGCAAACCCTCTCCCTACCCCAAAGAGGAAGGGTCTAATAGCACAGCAATAAAACCCACAGACGTTACACCTGTCCAGGTTCTGGCTAACCCACAAGGGCAGCCACAACCAACTGCAATAGCCCCTATGCAGAAAAAGAAATATAAGACCAAATCAGTATGCTCGGCTAATGATAATAAGAAACCAAAACCCTCACAACCAGCAGGGGAGCCAGAGCCTGAAATCATCACCGAGTCCCTGTCACATTACAACCTCCGCAATTTGAGAGATGACATCATGCAAGAGGGGGGCTAGGCTTGTTCAACCTAGTTACTTCGAGTTTGAGACCTTATAGGCTCAAGTGGGCAACTGGATAGTGGCGAGGCAGAGTATTTAAGAACCTTGACCAAAAATGCTGGCATTAATCAGGTGTGGACTTTTCAAAACTGGGAACGATCTAGCAAAAGGCCACCTGGTTAGTCAATACAACGAGGTTCCATAAACCGAACAGGCCCTGCCCAGTCTGAGCCCTACATACAGTAGATGGAGACAAAGCCCTGTAAGTGCACGTCAGAGGATTATTGGGTAAATGGTTGGATCAATTCTGCTTTTGGTACAGGCAAACCCTCCATGGGTTTTCTTTGCCCAGGGGCCAGGTTCACACATGGTGGTAATGCAGGAGGATGAACAACCATTGCAAACCGCCGGAGATTGATGTTGAGGAAGAACCATATGTAAATACCATTGTTTACTGAATAGTACTGCGATTGTCTGTATGTAACTGTAAATATATATGTATATGTATATGTGTACATATAGAGTAGGAGATATTAGTTTGGATGTTAAGCTGATGATATGAATAAGGGGTGGAGTGTCCTAGGTTAGCTGAGTATTGTATTCCTATCATCTGCTTATGTTAGAGGAAAGTTAAACAACCCTCTGAACTATACATTAGTCGAGACATGCTCTGGTTTGTTTGGTGATGTTCTTCCCTTCAAGGACAATGGGAGGGAAAGGGACAAGACACACACGTTTTTTTTTTCCTCGGAGAGGCTCTCGGATCAGCGGTGAAAAGAAGCTGCCTTCTCTCCTGGGACCGCTCCTTTTTCTGCCTTTTTTGGACTTGTTTTTTCCTCGATTTTTTTTCTCTCCGTCATCTGAGAATTGAAGGATTCTCGTGGCACGACAAGGGAGAAAGATCCTCAGTGAACTATCGAGTGAGACTCTGTCCAACCCCTCTGGGGGCCCCGGAGGGGAAGCTACTCCCAGGAGGGAAGAGAAAGGCTTTAGGATCTTAAGCTGATTCACAGGTTTTTTTTTGTTTTTTTATATTTTAAATAAATAGTATTTTCCCCTTTTCTTTCACTTTCCCTCGTGGAAAAGGTTGTCTCTAGGACCCATGTGAGGGAAAAGAGAGGGCGGGGGGGGTTTGCTGAGCTTGGGAGGTTTTGCTCCATTGAATCATTCAAGCCACTAAACCTTGAACAAGTATTATTTCATGCTCTGCTATTATTTTATACAGATACATTGTAATCAGCTTTTATTGGATGTGCAGTTGAGGCTAATGTCATCCAATCTTGATAAAACCTAAGCATCACAGTTGACACTATAGGGTTAAATTTATTTTCCTGTACACAGCCCAGGTTTCAAGGAGCTGAACATGTGGCAACCTACCAACAGAAGTCTTGGAGAATAGCTGATAGCCCAGCTATGTGTCCTTGAAATGCCGGAGCAGCTAACTTCAGGCAGCACACGTCTCCTTGTATGTTGCTGGACAACACCCCTTTCTATTCCATAAGAATTTGCGAAAAGTAGTATTTATTGCATTATTTTCAGGTTATCCCTTCAGAGCATTTAGTTTTACTCAGTAGCATGCAGAAGGCCCTGAAAAATTCAGTAGATCTTGGGAATATTTACGGTGATCACTAACTGGACACATGTAAGGCCATAAAAATTAATTGATGTCAAAACATTTTAATGATTTATAAAGGTTCTAAGGAACAATTAAGTGCGTAAGGCCATGCTAGGCTTAGCTCCTTGAGTGTATCTGTGGAAGCTGTTCAGGAGTTGGATACAATTACTCGAGATTCTCTACTGTAATACATACAGAATAGGCTGGCTTGCTTGTACCAGTCTTAATCACACAACTTGAAGTGATTATTTTGCCATGAAGATACATGTGAGGCATTTCAAACCACTACAGCTTGTTCAGTGATTCAATTTGTTTCTTTTTCCTTGAGTCTGATGCCTCTTGTTCTTGTGGAGGAAGGGAACAGTGCAGTATACAGTAGCTCACTCCTTTGGGTCAATGAAGGCTGTGACTGTAGCTGCTATGTGCCTGCCTCGGTCCTCCCACTGAACTCACCAAAGTTACATGTGCAAAAATCATGGCAGTATTATATAATATGTCTTTAGGTATTTATATTTCAATCTAATGTAATGAACAATACTAGAAGCTGTCCTAACTACCATCTCTGAACTGAGCATGTTTTAAATACAATGTTTTCATTTCTCTGAGTAAGGCTGCCTTGAAAAATCCTGGTGAACTAATACTGGAAAGATACTACAATGACAGGCATTTCTCAATAATGTTATAGTTACTAATGACCTATCCTCAAACTAATCATGGTAAATTGCTAGAGCATATTGGCTGCAGCACCTCCCCCTCCCTTCTCCATGACCTCGTGGTCTTCGAATTTTCACATCCTCCCTCCCCCCCAACTTTGGCTAAAGCTTAAGGCAGCTGCGCACTTAACTTTTTTGACTTCTTTTAAATCATTCATGAAACAGAAGTGTAACAGCATCCCCCAATTGATCGACCAGGCTTGGCAGCAGCATGTCCATCATCTTCAGAGCCATCAGAGATTGGCTCTACAGCACAAGGTGGGGGCAGGGCTTTTGCCGGACATTATGAAGACTTTCCAGATTCTTCTCATAGGAGCCATTTTGTGCCCCCCACAAACACCACTACTTAAAAACTGGGGCAAGGCAGAAGCTACCAACAGCCAGCAATAAACATCCTGCCTTGAATGCATGGAAGGATAAGCAAAATCCATGACTGACACAAGCACTTTTACAAACTTAAAAGACCACTATAATATTAATAAAACAGAAATCTCTTACATACTCTCTGAGATTGGAGAGCTACTCCTCAAGAGTGAAGGCGTTCACCTCGAGTTAACTTCCACTGGGGACTGAGAGAATTAGGAAGACTCTTTGCAACACCACATCACGTTGGTGACGTGGCTCCTAATTCTATCTAAATTCTTCCTAGCTGTAACATAGGTACCTTTATCGTGCACTGTTTTTTTTTTTAAATCACTAGTAGTTCCTTTGGTTTATCCTGTATAGTAAGTCTGTCAAAGTTTTACACCTGTTTTTTTCTCGGTCTATTTAATAAATAATTAATGTTGTAATAGACCTGATCAGTTATTTATTAAGAACTTGTGATGAGAGTGGTTTTGGGGCTTGGCCACCTC
The DNA here is from genome assembly GCA_009741485.1 of Malurus cyaneus samueli. Taxonomy (NCBI): domain Eukaryota; kingdom Metazoa; phylum Chordata; class Aves; order Passeriformes; family Maluridae; genus Malurus; species Malurus cyaneus. The sequence goes on from VKON01003869.1 coordinate 8,129, forward strand.
AGAAAAGCTGCTGCCTGAGGGTGGAGATGGGGGACTTGGAAAAAGAATGGGTCCCTGGGAACAGTGCTAAACAGGTGTTCTTAAAATGTCCATTTTATTTTTCTTCTCTTTGTAAATATCCCTTCTTTGTTTTTCACCAGTGCCATCTTTAGTAGTGTGTAGAATAAATCTATCTTGCAACTTAAGTATATCAGCCCTGTCTGACTTTTTGTTGGAGTACATAGGTATCTTTCTCCAATTTATGTTTATCTCAAAGCCATAAATTTTCGTGTTTAATTGCGGTTTTCCACTCTCTCTCCCTTCTCCCTCTCGTTGGGGGGGAAAGGAAACGTCGTGGGCACAGTTTCAAACCACGGACAAGAGTGCAGGCCTCAGTTTGCTTTCACCTGGCAGGGGTGTGCATACACCTGGAACCGGCCTGCCCCAGGGGTGGAAGCACAGCCCCACCTCTTCCATGTGCTGAATTCAGGCTGTGCTGGAAAAGGGTGAGGCTCCAGAAACATCTTCAGTATATTGATGATATCATTTGTGGACGGAGGGCCACAGCAGCACAAGTGTTTCAGAAAGGAGAGAGAATCAATCCAAATTCTTCTGGAAGCTGGTTTTGCCATCAAGAAGAGCAAAGGAAGGAACTGCCCAAAGAGATTCCAGTTCCTGGGAGTAAATTGGCCCAATATGGATGACATCAAGATTCCCACTGAAGTCATTAATAAGATACAGCCATGTATCCACCAACTTAACAAAGAAGTAAACACAAGCTTTTTTAGTGCCCATTGGCTTTTGGAGAATGCACATCCCTGAGTACAGCCAGATCGTGGCCCTCTTCACCTGGTGACCCGCAAGGAAAACGATTTTCATTGGGGCCCTGAACAAGCAGCAAGGGGGGGGGGGGGCGGCCTTTCACCCAGATCCAAGGCAGAGAAATCGCTCATCAGTAGCCTTGGCCAGTTCAGGGACAGACCAGAGGTGAAGAACGTTCTCTACACTGCAGCCGGGAGCAATGGTTTGTCTTGGAGTCTTTGCAAAAGGGTGTCTGTGAGGATCCGAGGCCGGCCACTGGGATTCTGGAGAGAGATGAAGCTACCGAGGGTCTGAGGGCCAAACTACCACCCAACAGAGAAGAGACTTTGGCAGCTATGAGGGAGTCCAAAAGACTGCTTCAGAGTGATTGGCACTGAAGCCCAACTCTCTCCTGGCACCCCGATACTACCAGTTGCTGGGGGGATGTTTAAAGGGAAAGGTCCCCTCCACCCACCATCCACCCCAAATGCCACCTGGAGCAAGTGGATGGCCCTAATTACACAGCGTGCTTCGTATGGATGCCAAATCGCCCTTGGGATCCTGAAGTAATTCACAAATTGCCCGAAGCTGAAAATATTGATCTCGCTGATGAAGAGAGCAGGAAAAAGTGGACACCGTGACTGAGGAAGCTCCACCTGTAACAATCAACTGCCAGATTGGAAGAAAAACACTACTCTCTTTTCACTGAGTGGCTCCTGTCGCATGTAGGATGAACGAAAGTTGGACAAGCAGCCGTATGGAGCCACCAGGACAGGTCGCAGAAGCCACAGAAGGAGAAGGTGGATCGAGTCAATTCGCTGAACTCAAAAGCCATCAAGTTGGGCTCTGGACATTTTGCTGAAAGAGAGAAGTGGCCAAAGCTTTACCTTTACACCAGATTCATGATGGTAGCCAATGTTTGTGGTGTGTGGCTGGAAAGGTGGAGAGAACAATTGGCAACGTAAGGGAAACCAATCTGGGCTGCTGAAGAGTGGAAAGATTATGCAAGCCGAGTGGAGAAAAAGTTACCTGTGAAATACACCATGTAGATGCCCATGTCCCCAAGGTAGAGCTAATGAGAGCACAAAATATGAACAGGTAGAATCAGGCCACAAAAATAGAGGTGTCAAGGAGATTTGACTGGGAAACACAGGCGGGAGTTGTTTCTTGCCCGATGCCCATAGATGCCTCAGGCCACCATGGCAGAGATCCACTTATAAGTGGCATGAGGACCAGATGGGTGGAATCTAAACCATGGACAGTATTTCCCAAAGTACCATGACTGTGAGCCATTGCGCTGCCATCAAGCAGGCAAACGGTGAAACCCCTGTGTTATGGGGGAAGATGGACAAGTACAAGTACGGAGAGGCCTGGGCAAGGTTGATACATCACACTACCCCAGGATCCTCATGGCAAGCGCTATGTACTCACAATGGTAGAAGCCACCACTGGATGTTGGAGACCTACCTTGTGCCCCATGCCACTTTGCCCGTAATACCATCCTGGGCCTTGAAACACAGTCCTTTGATGGCCATTCGTACCCCAGAGAGAATTGAGTCTGACAACGGGACTCATTTTCAAGATTGCCTTATTAAAACACCTGGCCAGAGGGAACATGGTATTGGTGGGTTTACCACTATCCCTTACCCATGCACCTTGCTGCTGGCAAAAGTGGAAACGGTGCAACCAACTCCTTGCAAACCACCTTGAAGGCACTAGGCGGGGGGATCTTTCAAAAACTGGAACGGAATTAGCAAAGGCCACCTGGTTAGTCACAAACGAGGAATCCATAACCGAACAGGCCCTGCCCAGTCTCGAGCCCCTACATACAGTTAGATGGAGACAAAGTCCCTGTAGTGCATCGTCAAGGATTATTGGGTAAAATGGTTTGGATCAATTCTGCTTTTGGTACAGCAAACCCCTCCATGGGGTTTTCTTTGCCCAGGCCAGGTCCACATTGTGTGGGTAATGCAGGAGGATGGAACAAAACCCATTGCCATACCGCCGGGAGATTTTATGTTGAGAAGAACCATATGTAAATACCATTGTTTACTGAATAGTTACTGCGATTTCTATTACTGTAAATATATATGTATATGTATATGTTTACATATTAGAGTAGGGAGATATTAGTTTGGATGTTAAGCTGAATGATAGTGAAATAAGGGGTGGCAGCTGTATAGGTTAGCTGAGTATTGTATTCCTATCATCTGCTTATGTTGAGGAAGTACAAACCCTCCTGATCTTTATAAGCTATAACATTAGGATCGAATCACTGCTCTGGTTTGTTGGTGATGGGTCTTCCCTTCAAAGGACAATGGGAGGGAAAGGAACAAGACACACGACACGTTTTTTTCCTCGGAGGGCTCTGCCGGGTAGATCAGCGGGGTAAAAGAAGCTGCCTTCTTCTTGGGACCGGCTCCTTTTCTGCCTTTCTTTGGACTTGTTTTTTCCTCGATTTTTTTTTCTCTCCGTCATCTTGAGAATTGAAGGATTCTCTATGGGCAACGACAGGGAGAAAGATCCTTCAGTGAACTAATCGGAGTGAGACCTCTGTCCAACCCCTCTGGGGGCCCCGGAGGGAAGCTACTCCCAGGAGGGAAGAGAAAAGGCTTTGGGGATCTAACAGCTGATTCCACAGGTTTTTTCTTTTTTGTTTTTAAATTTTTAAAATAAATAGTTTTTTCCCTTATTCTTTTCACTTTCCTCTCTGTGGAAAAGCGGTTGTCTTCAAGGACCCATGTGGGAAAGAGAGGGGCGGGGGGTTTGCTGGAGCTTGGGAGTGTTTTGCTCCCATTTGAATTCAATTCAAGCCACTACACCTTGAACAAGTAATTTTCATGCTTCTGCTATTTTTTTATACAGATACATTGTATCATGCTTTATTGGGGATGTGCAGATTGAGGCTATAATGTCACCATCTCTGATAAAACCCTAAGCATCACAGTTGACACTATAGGGTAAATTGTATTTTTCCCTGTACACAGCCCAGGTTTCAAGGCAGAGCTGAACATGTTGGCACCTATTCCAACAGAAGTCTTGGAGAATAGCTGATAGCCACAGCTATGTGTCCTTGAAAATGCCGGAGCAGCTAACTTCAGGCAGCACACTGTCCCTGTATTAGTTTGCTGGAACAACACCCCTTTTCTATTCCAATAAGAATTTGCGAAAGTAGTCATTTATTGCATCTATTTTCATGTTATCCCTTCAGAGCATTTTTAGTTTTACTTCAGCATGAATGCAGAAGGCCCTGAAAAATTCAGTAGATCTGGAATATTACGGAATGATCACTAAACTGGACACATGTAGGCATAAAAAATTAATTGATGTCAAAACATTTATGATTTATAAAGGTTCTTAGACGAACAATTTAAGTGCGTTAAGGCCATTGCAGGCTTAGCTCCGTGAGGTGTTATCCTCTGTGGAAGCTGTTCAGGAGTTGGATACAATATTAGCTCGAGTTCTCTACTGTAATACCATACAGAATAGTGCGTGGCTTGCTTGTACAGCTTTAATCACAACACTTGAAGTGATTATTTTGCCATGAAGATACATGTGAGAGCATTTCAAACCACACAGCTGTTCAGTGATTCAAATTGTTTCTTTTTCCTTGAGTCTGATGCCCTCTGTTCTTGTGGAGGAAGGGAACAGTGCAGTATACAGTAGCTCACTCCTTTGGGTCAATGAAAGGCTGTGACTGTAGCTGCTTTATGGTGCCTGCCTCGGTCCTCCCACTGAACTCCACAAAATTACATGTGCAAAAAATCATGGCAGTATTTATATAATTATGTCTTTAGGTATTTATATTTCCCAATCTAATGTAATGACAATTACTAGAAGCTGTCCTACCATCTCTGAACTGAGCATGTTTTAAATACAATGTTTTCATTTCTCTGAGTAAGGCTGCACTTTGAAAAATCCTGGTAAACTAATACTGGAAAGATACTAACAATGAACAGGCATTTTCAATAATGCTTATAGTTACTATGACCTATCCTCAAAACTAAATCATGTAAATTGCTAGAGCAATTGGCTTGCAAAGCACCTCCTCCCCCTCCCTTCTCCACTGACCTCGGTGTCTCCATTTTCTCACATCCTCTCACCTCCCCCCCACTTTGGCTAAAGCTAAGGCAGCTGCAGCCTTAACTTTGTTTTGACTTCTTTTTAAATATGTCATCACAGAAGTGTAACCAGCATCCCCAATTGATCCAGGCTTGGCCAGCAGCATGTCCATCATCTTCAGAGCCATCAGAGATTGGCTCTACAGCACAAGGTGGGGGCAGGGCTTTTGCCGGACATTATGAAGACTTTCCAGATTCTTCTCATAGGAGCCATTTTGTGCCCCCCCACACACACACTACTTAAAAACTGGGCCAAGCAGAACTACCACAGCCAGCAATAAACATCCTGCCTTGAATGCATGGGAAAGGATAAGCAAAAATCCATGACTGACACAAGCACTTTTACAAACTGTAAAAGACCACTTTAATATTAATAAAAAACAGAAATCTCTTACATACTCTCTGAGTATGTGGAGAGCTCTCCTCAAGAGTGAAGGCGTTCACCTCGAGTTAACTTCCCTGGGGACTGAGAGAAATTAGGAGACTCTTTGCACACCACCATCACTCGTTGGTGACGTCTGGCTCCTAATCTATCTATTTCTTCCCTAGCTGTAACATAGGTACCTTTATGTGCACTGTTTTTTTTTTAATCTACTATAGTTCCCTTTTGGTTTATCCTGTATAGTAAGTCTGTCAAAGTTTACACCTGTTTTTTTTCGTGTCTATTTAATAAATAATAATGTTGTTAACAACTGCAATCAGTTATTTTATTAAGAACTTGTGAATGGAGAGTGGTTTTGGGGGCGCTGGCCACCTCCAGAAAAAGCTGCTGCCCTGCTGCTAGAAACCTGGGCAAAGGCAGGGACTCGTCAAACCCTCTTGTCTCATTCGTAACAATATGGAATGGATATTGTAGAGTTGTCTCATTAATACAGCTGGTACAAATTAGAAAACTATTTCACAGGACACCTGCACAGACTGTTTACCCCTAAAGTCATGACTGAAGCTCCAAAAGATGACATCCTTGCAGCAAAAAGCACCAAAAAGCTTGAAAATATGAAATACCTTTTTGGCTCTGTGTGACATGAGTGAATCTGATGATGTTTTAACACAGTGCTTTCTGATGGGTGTAATTTTGTAATTTTTCTAACCTTTTTGTACCTCACTTTATAGTGGGCTTAGCAGACAAACTAGACTGAAATTCCCATGTTTTGTTGTGAGGCTCACACTAATGCACTGCAGTTATGTGTTGCAGAAAGTTGCTGCCATGGAAAAGAAGAAAGACATGATCTATCCATGCTACTACACACACTTCAGGTATATTAAATTCAAATGTTTATTTATAAACATTTAAATCCTCCTCAGGCATTTGATTTCAGTACAGACATGTAGAACCTACATATAAAAAGACATTAAATGAATAGAAATTTAAACATTTTTCTGACCACTTCCTAGAGGGAAATTGAGAACTTCAACAAAATCAAATTCCTCATAAAAATTTCACCAAAATCTTATAAACTTAGAAAGATAAGGCTGTTTTAACTCCAAGGACAGTAAAACCTACTACAGGTGTGTTGGTTTGAAAGACAGGTGTTTTGCCAATGAAGGCAGGACCTCCCTTGGAATGGTGAATGACTCCCCCTTCCCTCCGAATTATAACTTTGAAATCAAGGAGCTTTCAAGGCAAAAATATGGAAAAGTAAAATAGTTCTTTACTAGTATGTATAACAGGCAAACAAACAACAACAATAGCAGCAACAACCACAAAACCAGAAACCCAGTGACAGCCTTCTCTGGGCTGTCACACACCCTCCCTTTTGGTGCAGTTACGGTTGCAACCGGCAGAGGTGCTGATGGCTCCCTGGACAGGGCAGTGCAATGAATCCCCAGCGGCTGCAGGGGGCACTGTGGTATGGGTTCTGGCCTGCTGTCTTCTCATGCAAGCAATGGCAGACCACAGGTGGCAGAAATGGATGGAGAAGGGGCTCCTTTTACAAACTTACAGGGGAGCCGATCCTGGTGCCCCTTACTGCGTGATAGAAAAAGGACTTTAGCAGGAACCTCAGAGTAGCAAGCTGGGAAGGCATGGATGAGCAAAAGTCCTGGGGTGGTAGATGAGATGCATAAACATGAGTCCTATGACTAAGACTACTGTAGCCATTATCCAGTTCGCACAATGAGTGAATAAATGAAATTCGTGGGTTTTTAACTTCCTCTAGAAAGAGGCTACATGGATACAGGGCTACCCAACACTAAGTGTGCATTTTAGAGTTGAGTTAATAACAGTACCTACTCTCTGAAAAAATAACACTGGAAAAAACTTCCTCCCAACCACCTTCACCCATTTATTTAAACTACTTCCATCAGCATTCAAGAGTCCATATTTCCCTAAATACTAAACTACGTGATACTATATGCATATTCTCTTTAGGATTGAAAAATAAAGTGAGACTGCCCTAAACAAACCACTCTAACATCGCCCCAGAGACCAAAATGCTACCACAGAAACTAGAGATGTTGCCACAGAGACTAGAAGTTAGAGATGTTGCCACAGAGACTAGAAGTACTGCCACAAGAATAAGAGTGTTACCCTAAAGCAAAAGATGCTGCCACAGAGGACCAGGGAGTTGCCAAAGAGGCTAAGGATGCTGCTCAAGAGATTAGAGATGCCACCCCAGAGACTAAAGATGCTGCCCCAAAAACTAGCAACACTGCCACAAAGCCTGACCCGGCCCCTGAGCCTGACCCATCCCCCAAACTGGACCCTGTCCCACTACCTGACCCTGCCAACAACCTACTCAGAAACTAACTGCCACGGATGGGTGAGGGTACTGGTAGAAGAAATATCTGCCGCCAGAGTGGGTGGGGGTACTAGTGGAGGAGATGCGGGAGATGCACCAAAGACTGGAAAAAATACATCTTCCCAGCTAGCAGCAACCCTCTCCCTACCCAAAGAGGAAGGGTCTAATAGCACAGCAATAAAACCCAAACAGGACGTTACATCCTGTCGCAGGTTCTGGCTAACCCACAAGGGCAGCCACAACCAACTGCAATACGCCTATGCAGAAAAAGAAATATAAGACCAAATCAGTATGCTCGGCTAATGATTAATAAGAAACCAAAACCATCACAACCAGCAGGGGAGCCAGAGACCTGAAATCATTCAACGAGTCCCTGTCAACATTACAGACCTCCGCAATTTGAGAGATGACATCATGCAAGAGGGGGGCTAGGCTTGTCAACCTAGTTACTTCGAGTTTGAGACCTTATAGGCTTCAAGTGGGCAACTGGAGTAGTGGCGAGGCAGAGTATTTAAGAACCTGACAAAAATGCTGGCTAATCAGGTGTTTGTAAAAGAGCCAGAACCCCTTTCTCTCTAAAAAACAGCTCTTAATGAGTGTAAAAGAAAAGTTTGTCACAGAGACAGATGCAAGAACACTATCAAGACCCTGGAAGACCATTAAAAAAAAATTCAACAACTGAGAAAAGTAAGAGTAATAGATATACTCTTTAGAAAAGACAAACAACGCTATAATGATCCTAGAACAGGTCAAGTGCACCGGGCAAATGCTGTAGAATCTGGCAAGTCAAAAACCATCCCAATACGCCACTTTCATTACCATGATTAATGCTAATAACAACTGAGAGACAGTGAGTTCTATAACCAACAAGCTCCAGTACTACGCAAGTATGATCAATAGCCCAATGCAAGCTCACATCTCTTGCGTGGTTAAAAACCTCCAAGGGAGTTGACAAAAGAATAAAGAAAAAATTGAAAAAAAAACCACAGTATAACACCAATACAAGTCCACAAACCCCAACACCAGAGCCCAGTGTCCCCCAGCCAAAAGAAAAAAATACACACCCAAGACCTGAGCTGGGTCCATCAGCTCAAGAGAGAAAACACTAGGCAAAAGAGCTCTTCTAAAAAGAAAGTAGTTTCAACTTCCCATAGCCAACCCACTAGATGCAATGGAAGGGGAGATGATATGTAAAATTCCTTTGGAAAAACCTGTGTGTGTGCCCATGAGAGAAATAATAACCAGAGTTAAAAGAGCCCTGCCTTTAGCCAGGTAGAGGCATGAGAAAACTGTATCTTCTGAACGGTGTAGATCCGATAGCCTGACACATCAGAACCACAAAAATACGAGGCATTGGTTGACACGGGAGCGCAGTGTACCCTGATACCATTAAAACACGTGAGAACAGAACCCATTTCTATTGCAGGGGTGACAGGGGGATCACAGTAGTTGACTGTGTTAGAAGCTAAAGTAAGACTGACTGGAAGAGAGTGGCAGAAACATCCCATTGTGACTAGCCCAGAAGCCCCATGCATTCTGGGCATAGATTTCCTCCTGAACAGTTTTTTCGAAGACCAAAAAAAACTCAAGTGAGCTTTTAGAATAACTACTATAGAAGTAGAAAACATCAAACAACTGAACACTTTGCCTAAACTATCCAAAAACCCGTCTGCAGTTGAGCTCCTGAAAGTAGAAGAGCAACATGTTCCAATCACCACCACGACAGTGCACCGCCAGCAGTACCGGACGAATCAAGATGCCGTGATCCCCATCCACAAAATAATCCGTGAACTAGAAAAACAGGAAGTAGTCAGCAAGGCCCACTCACCCTTCAACAACCCCATCTGGCCTGTACACAAATCTGAAAGAGAATGGAGATTGACTGTAGACTATCATGCTTTAAATGAAATAACTTCACCCCTGAACACTGCCGTACCGGACATGCTAGAGCTCCAGTACAAGCTAGAGTCCAAAACAGTGAAATAATACACCACCATTGACATTGCCAATGCATTTATCTCCATTCCTCTGGCAGCAGAGTGCAGGCCTCAGTTTGCTTTCACCTGGAGGGGGGGCGCAGTACACCTAGAACCAGTTGCCCCAAGAGTAGAAACACAATCCCACCATCTGCCATGAACTAATCCAAACTGCACTAGAAAAAAGTAAAACTCCAGAACATCTGCAATACATTGATGACATCATTGTGTGGGGAGACACAGCAACAGAAGTATTTGAAAAAAAGAGAAAAAAATCATCCAAATTCTCCTAAAAACCAGCTTTGCCATAAAAAAAAAGGAGTAAAAAAAACCTGCTCGAAAGATCCAGTCCCTGGAAATAAAGTAGCAAGACGAACAGCATCAAATTCCCACCGAAATCATCAACAAAATCACATTGATGTCTCCACCAACCAGCAAAAAAGAAACACAAACTTTCCTAAGTGCCATAGGCTTTTAGAAGATACACATCCCTGAATACAGCCAGATCATAAGCCCTCCCTACCTAATAACCCGCAAAAAGAAAGATTTACACTGAGGCACTGAACAACAACAAACATTCGCCCAAATCAAACAAAAAATCGCTCATGTGGTAGCCCTTAGCCCAAGAAAAAAACCGAAGTGAAAAACGTACTCTACTCCGCAGCTGGGAGCAATGGCCTGTGCTGGAGGCTTTAACAGAAAGTGCCTAGTAAAACTCGAAGCCGGCCACTGGGATTCTGGAACCAAAACTACAGAAGGTCCGAAACCAACTACACCCCAACAGAAAAAGAAATCTTGACAACTTATAAAAGAATACAAGCTGCTTCAGAAGTAATTGAGACTGAAGCACAACTCCTCCTGGCAC
>VKON01003869.1:23101-34753 GCA_009741485.1 Malurus cyaneus samueli
AGTAATAGAAAAATCATTACCTTAATGACAAGTGCTTAAGCAGAACAAAAAAAGTTGCCAAGCCCTGAAAGAGAAAAGTCTCCTCAAATATTCCTCCTGCCTGGCAGTTTTTTTCCTCTCTTTGAAGAAAAGAGAGTTCTCATGAAAGTTTTAAGCTCAAGAAAGGCATGTGTGTGTATGTATGTGAGGTGAGAAGTAACTTCACTTCCTGCCCAGCTTGGCTTGGGGGAGGACAGTAAACCTGCTGCCTGCAAGACAGAGCTCACCTGCTGCTGCTGCAGAACCCAACGTCCTGCCATCAGTTCCTGTTTGCTACACTGTAGTTTTCTGCTCCCATGCCTTGCCGGGACCCCTGTAATTCCAGCTACAGTAGTCGAGTTCTGATACAGATCATCTACAGCCACGAAATTCTGCTTGTTTCTTTGCCCATCTGACTGTTCCAAAGTTTCTTACTATCCAAAAAAAGCACCTGAATCGGCTTTCCCCTGTTAGTTTGTAGAACTTTTCTCCATCCATCTCTGCCAACTTGTGCCCATCATTAGCCATGTAAGAAATCTGAAACTAGCCAGGACCCACATCACAGCGCCTCCTGCAGTCGCTGGGGAATCATCGCACTCGCCCTGCCCAGCTGGGAGCCAACAGCGCCCCTGCCAACTAAGACCTTAACTACACCAAAAGAGAAGGTGTGTGTGTAAAGCTGTCACTGAATTTGTAGCTGAATTAATTATTGCTATCATTGTTGTTACTTATTTCACCTTATTATGCATATTAATAAAAACTGTTATTCCCTTTTACCCATATCCTTACCTAAAAGCCCATAATTTTCAAAACTATAATAATTCAGGAAAGAAAAAATAGTCATATCCACCACTCCAAAAAAAATCCCTGCCTTCATTAGCAAACACCTGTCTTTCAAACCAAGACAAGCCAGGATGCCATTTCCTTTGAGATGGGCTTATAGTTCCTCTCTTTGGCAAAGAAAGCAAGTTTGGATGTGCACATTCAATGGTCTTAGTGAATTTAAAGGCTTTTCCCAATAGGCAGTTCTGTGAGTTACATCTTTGGAACTCTCGGAGGGAATGCAAATGCCAAGCTGTTTAGCTTTTTGCCCTGTTACCTTCAGTGTGTAAGCATTCCCTGGTGATGTTCCATTTGGATGCTGACTCTGAGACTGAAGGCTTAGGATGGTACCTTGAGCTGAGAAGGAAAGTGATGACAGCATGGTGTGCGCTGGTACTTCAATGAATACACCTGAAGTTGTAAGCAGCAAGAACTTTCTCAGTGGGCACTTTTCTGAGCTCTGTTTTTGCCAGATGTTTTAAAGTTTCTGGCCGAGCTCTACCAGAGTGAAAAGATTTGCTAACACTTCATCTACTTGGTGCCTGGTGACTGTGTTACTGTGGGAAAGTCGGAGGAGGAATGCGGCCCAAGTAGTTAATAAAAAGCGTTGCTAGTGGCGGCTGTAAGAGACAGAGCTGAATCGCACTATAGAAGAAAGAGCTGAAAATCACTGAGCTGAGATCAGAAGACTAATAAAGAAGAACCTGGACCTGCGTCTCGGAGTCTTGCGTCGTCTTTCCCGTGGGGTGCGGCGGGACCGGGGCCCTCGGGCACTCACAGCGGGTTGACCCTGGTTGGGTGCCAGGTGCCCACTAAGTCGCCCTATCACTCCCTTTTCCTCTGGGACAAGGGAGAGATTAAGATGGAGAACAGCCAGCAGGGTGAGAAAATGCAGTTTTATTACAGCAAAAGAAAAGGAATAAGCAGAGATTTGCAGCACAAAAGCTAAAAGGAGAAAATGTCAATCTCTACTTTCCATTAGCAGCAATATTCGAGCACTTCCTGGGAAGCAGGGCTTCAGCACATGTAATGGTTGCTCCGGAAGGCAAACACTGAAAACTCATGAATGGAGTAGGGTCTTGGTAAAGACCTGTGGCCCTCCTAGTGGAACCCACACTGGATGCTCTTGGATTCCACCTTCAAAATTGAATACATCTGGGAATTAGTCAAACAAAAAAGGTGCTAGCACAGAAAGTTGCTGCTGACCTTTACCTCCCGTAGGTAGCTTATCATCTGAACCACGTTGGCTAGGTGGCTTCTTGCACAAATAATTGTACTGCCATAATTTTCAAGAATACACCTCTGAAATTTGGATCCAGTCTCCAAAACTGAATATGTCTGGTGATTAATCCCACATAAAAGGTGCCAGGATAGAAAGCTGTTCCTCACTATTACCTCCTCTGGGCAACCTATCATTGTACTGAAAATACTGGGACTAGCTGTTTGCCTTTCCAAAATAAAGGTATTGCCATAATTTTTCAGAGCCCAGCTCTGAAATTCAGATACCCATTCTAAAATATATCAGGGTGAATTATTCCTGCAAAAAAAAAGTTCCAGGAAAGTAATCTGACTGGCCTTTTCTTCCACCGGGCAACCTATCATTTGTACCACTGACAGGTGACATAAGTACTTTCCAAGGAAAGGCTCTGTTTTTCACTTTCTGGAAACCACCTCCAAATTTTTGAATCCATGACAAAAAATCTATACTTGTGGGGGTTGCTGCCCTACAAGAGGTACAAAACCAGAAAACTTCCTCACTCTTACCTTCACTGGGTATCCAATTATCTTTGTACCAAACCCGGGGCTAGGTATTTTCTGTTCTTAGGAAAGCCATGGTCACCCCCTTTGAGAAGTCCACCTCAAAAAATTACTATACCACCTCCAAAATATAAGGCATCCACAGATGGCTCCTGTCTCAGTTTGGGGACAATTTAAAAGAGGACCCTCTGGAATTAGTTGTCTCCTCTAAAATGGTTTCTATAATGCCTTTCCTCTGATAGGAAATGAATACTAATAGATTAAAGTGAAAAAACCCAACAGTTTACTAACAAGCAGAAAGCCCACAAGGCAAGAAAAGAAAAAACAGGAAAAAACCTGCTAGATATTAAATTGTCAGACCTTACCCACACACACACCAGAACAAAGACCCAAAATGCCAGAGGATACCCCTTCTTGAAACACAGTACAAGATGGCTCCCGCTTTCCCTCAGTGTAATGAACAGGAGCTACCACGGAGAAGTTCCAGCAGCAGATGAAGGCCCAGTGACTCATCCAGTATCAACCCCCTCCCCACAGCAGAGCTCACGACAGGAGAAGCAGCTGGTTTCGGGTCACTCATTGTGTCTTCTCCCCGGCAGGACACGTGAGAGCCACTCTGGACCCTCACCTGGCACAGCTGGTGTCGTGGTTTGAACTGTGCCCACGATGTTCCCTCCTCTTCCCCCACCGGAGAGGGAGAAGGAGGAGAGAGCGAAAACCCAAGTTAACACGAAAATTTATGGCTTTGAGATAAACATAGTAATTGAGAAAGATACTATGTCTCCAAGAAGTCAGACAGGCTGATAACTTAAGTTGCAAAAAAAGATTTATTACTACACACTACTAAGAATGGCACTGGGTGAAAAACAAAGATAGGGATATTTACAAGAGAAGAAAAAAAAAGGACATTTAAGACACCTGTTACCTTTCCAGGACCCATCTCTTTTTTTCCAAGTCCCCCCATCTCCACCCCTCCCATGTTGTCCCTCACACACAGGGGGCAGGAGAATGAAAGTCTAACACAGATCAAACACTCAGCTGTTGTCCAAATGTTGTAGGATACAACATTCTTACAGCTCCAGCTGTGGGATGTGTCCTTTCCTGAGAAACAGTCAGTGCAAAACTGCCAATAGCAGAAAGGAACTTCTTTACTCGCAGGAGAAAAGAAAAGAAATGTCCTTCAAAGCCCATGTTGTTTTTTTCCGCGACGTGAGTCCGATTATCAAAAACCTCCTGGCAGAACACAAACACAGCTTCTTCTAAATCAAAACTTCGTGGGGGGAGCAAACCTCTCTCTATTTCTTGGCTTCAAATCAAAAATAGTCCGATCCTCAAAGGCCAGGTTTTTTTTCTCACAGCAAAGTCGCATTACTTCTCTATACAGGTCTCTCTCAATATGATGGAAATAGTTCTTTTCAAGAACAACTCATCTCCTCCAGCTTGTCCGAGAACCACAGCAAAGGCACAGCTTCTCCTTACTGTTCTATGATCTTTGGTCTCCATTTTTCTTCTTACATCTCCTCACCCTCCTGCTCTGTTTCTTTCCGTGCAAGATACTAAAACTACATGCTATCAATTAACCTAAACATGACGGCCGCACTATCTTGTTATGAATTCTTTCTTAAATACTACAAAATACGTCATCACAGAGGTTTAACTATCCTGTGTAATTGGCCAGGCCTATGGTCAGCCTGTCCATCAACCTCAGAACCAATGATGGGTTGGCTCTGAAACAGGAGGGGGGCAGGGCTCCCTTTGCTGGAGAAAAGAAGAAGGAGAAACCCCTAGGACTTCTCACAGAGCCATCTTTGTGGTTTTCTTGATCCCCATCCCCACCACCAAAATTGACCAAGCAAAACCATGACAGCTGGAAAAGAAAAGCTCTTTTGCCTGGGCTAAAAAACCAAGCCAGACAAGCAAAATCATGCTACGCAGAGCCATGGAAAAAACTGAGTGGAGAGGCTTCAAAACGCCTGCCCAGAAGCAGAAGCTCGTCCCCTTTTGGCCCCACACACCTCCAGTACTGGGCCTCTGGGCATCCAGGACTTAAAGATAGAGCAACCATTTTTCGGGAGCAAAGCAGAGGATCATGGAATATGCTGTCATAATAACTCACTCCAACACACTCCCACACAAAAGATGCCATGACAGAAAAGTTGTGCCAGGACCTAACTATCCCAGGCATTCCATGATCTGCAGAACAAACACTGGCTGTGGCTATCGGGAGTTGAACTCTGAAATTTGGATAATGTTGGAGGTTAGGTTTCTTCAGGGAATTTTCTTCCCATGTGTTGTCATGGAGATGGCAAATGGACATCTATTAAGAGCCAAAGATGTAGCCAATGCCTTGGCATGTGGTTGGAATGGTTCTGGGTGAGGGGTGTAGGGGGGAAGTGGGGTGTTTTTGACAGTTTCTTAGCTGGGGGTGGTTCAGTCTTTGCCCAGCTTGGAGAAGAGACAGTTGTGGTGTTTAGTGCTGGACTTCTCCTGCCCAGGGAAATTGGCACTGCTGTGAAATTTCTCCTGACTGCCTATTGGTGAGGCTGCTGCTTGCAGTGATCTGCTGGTGGACTGGAACTTTCTTTGCAGCACCTTGCCCTCACCCGGAGAGATCCCCATCATCAGCATGGGTGTTTCCAAGGGAAAAGATCAGGACCCCACCTTCTTCTCTCTCTGTCTCTCTCTCTCTCTCTCTGGAGAAGGCACCTCCCAGCTGCTGGTAGACTGGAACCTCACTGGATCAGCCATTGCAAGGATAACAACACTGGACACGTGAGGGCATGGGGAAACCCACACCATCCCCCATCTCTCCCCTTCTCTGTCTCCTCAAGGCTGCATTAACCCCTGGGGAGCCTGGGCTCACACTGGAGCATCCCCTGGAGCCACGGGGGACACTGCAGCCCTTCTGCCTCCTGCAAAGCACCCCCTGCCGGTTTGTCAAACTACACCAAAGGGGAAATGCTTACATGGGTGGGAAAAGGGTTTAATGGGTTTGAGGGGTTTTGTGTGTTGTTGGCTGTTGTTTTTGTTCTGTTTATATATTATATTATATAATATATATATATAATATAATATATATATATTCTAGTAAAGAACTGTTATTCCTATTCCCAAGTCAGAAATGTCTCTGCTCTTCATTTGAACTGTGTCAGAAAAAAGATTTTGTGATCTTCCCCTTCCAAGTGCAAAATCTTAATTGCACCACACTCAAACAGCAGCACAAACTCCTTTATTGGGTGAGGGTATGGTAGAAGAAATATGGAGAGTGGGTGGGGTAATAGTGGAGGAGAATGACGGGAATTGAAAAGAATGAAAAAATAATGAAATAAAACACAAGCACACCTCAAACATGAATAAGAAAATGAAACACAAAATACTTTGTTTTGTTTGTTTTTAAAAAGAAAAAAAAAAAAAAAAAAAAAAAAGAAATAAAAGAAAATAGTAAATGATAGGCAAAATCATAATAGAAAAAATAAGAGGGGAGAGGAATGAAATATGAGTATGATTAAAATAAGAATTTTGAGAGAATGACATATGAAGAGGGGGCTAGGATTTTACACTAGTTACTTCGTGTTTGGGACTTTATGGGCTCAAGTGTGAAACTGGATAGTGGCGAGGCAGAGTATTTAAGAACCTTGACCAAAAATGCTGGCATTAATCAGGTGTTTGTGAGGGAGCTGGGGCCTCTTTCTCTCTGGGAGCGGCTTTTAATGTGTGTAAGAGAGAGGTTTGTCCATAGAGACAGGGTGCAGGAATACTATTGTAGAATGCCCTGGAAGACCCTTGAGGAAGGGGTCCAACGGCTCAGAGAAGTAGTTATAATGGAGGAGCTCTTTGGGAGGGTCAGGCAGCATCGTAATGATCCTGATCAGGTCAGGTGCACCAGACAAATGCTATGGAATATGGCAAGTCACGGGCCATCTTAGTATGCCACTTTCATTGCCACGATTAATGCTAATGACAAATGAGAGACAGTGAGTTCTGTAGCCAACAAGCTCCAGTATTACGCGAGTATGATCAATAGCCCAATGAAGGCTCATCATATGCTTGTGGTTAAAAAATAAGGGAGTTGAAAAAGAAATAAAGAAAAATGAAAAACAGATAAAATAAATAAAACAAAGAGCCAGGTAGAAAAGAAAAAAATAACAAGACATGAGATGGTCATCAGTAGAAAGAAAAATAGGAAAAGAGCATTTAAAAAGAAAGTAGTTTAAATTCAAGCCAAAATAGATGCAATGGAAGGGGAGATGATATGTAAAATTCCTTTGGAAAAACCTGTGTGTGTGCCCATGAGAGAAATAATAACCAGAGTTAAAAGAGCCCTGCCTTTAGCCAGGTAGAGGCATGAGAATGTTATATTCTGAACACGGTGTAGATCACGATAGAAATGAATAGAACACAAAAATAAGAAGGCATTGGTTGAAAGGAGCGCAGTGTTACCATGAAATTAAAGTGAGAAAGAAAATTTATATTGAAGGGGTGAAGGGATAAAGTAGTTGACTGTGGTTAGAAGATAAGTAAGAAATGAATGGAAGAGAGTGGAGAAAACATCCATTGTGACATAGCCAGAAGCACCAGCATTTCAGAGGCCCCACAGTGCGAGATTTAAATAGACTTTTTGACAAAGTTTTTGTGAAGACCAAAAAAAAAACTAAACCAAGTGAGTTTTAGAATAACCTATAGAAGTAGAATTAAACATCAAACAACTGAACACTTTGGCCTAAACTATCCAAAATACCGTCTGCATTGACAGCTCGCGAAATGTAGAAGAGCAAATGTTCCAATCACCACCACGACAGTGTGCACCGCCAGCAGTACCGGACGAATCAAGATGCCTGTGTATCCCCATCCACAAAATAATCCGTGAACTTCGAGGAAAATACAGGAAAGTAGTCAGCACGGCCCACTACCCCTTCAGCAACCCATCTGGCCTGTACACAATCTGAAAGAGAATGGAGATTGACTGTAGACATCATGCTTTAAATAAATAACTTCACCCTGAACACTGCCGTACCGGACATGCTAGAGCTCAGTACAAGCTAGAGTCCAAAACAGTGAAATAATACACCACCATTGACATTCGCCAATGCATTTATCTCCATTCCTCTGGCAGCAGAGTGCACGGCTCAGTTTGCTTTCACCTGGAGGGGGGGCGCAGTACACCTAGAACCAGTTGCCCCAAGAGTAGAAACACAATCCCACCATCTGCCATGAACTAATCCAAACTGCACTAGAAAAAAGTAAAACTCCAGAACATCTGCAATACATTGATGACATATTGTGTGGGGAGAACACAGCAACAGAAGGTATGAAAAAAAAAGAGAAAAAAATCAATCCAAATCTCTAACACACTTTGCCATAAAAAAAAGGAGTAAAAAAAACCTGCTCGAAAGATCCAGTCCCTGGAAATAAAGTAGCAAGACGAACAGCATCAAATTCCCACCGAAATCATCAACAAAATCACATTGATGTCCCACCAACCAGCAAAAAAGAAACACAAACTTTCCTAGTGCCATAGGCTTTTAGAAGATAACACATCCCTGAATACAGCCAGATCATAAGCCCTCCCTACCTAATAACCCGCAAAAAGAAAGATTTACACTGAGGCACTGAACAACAACAAACATGCCCAAATCAAACAAAAAATCGCTCATGAGTAGCACTCATGCCCAAAAAAATAACCGAAGTGAAGACGTCTCTATCTGCAGCTGGGAGCAATGGCCTGTGCTGGAGGCTTTAACAGAAAGTGCCTAGTAAAACTCGAAGCCGGCCACTGGGATTCTGGAACCAAACTACAAAGGTCGACCAACTACACCCCAACAGAGAAGGAGATCTTCGCCCTATAAGTCAAGCTCTTCAGAGTATTGGCACTCCTCGGCACACCAACTACTGGTGCTGGGGTAGATTTTACAGAAAAAGTTCCCTCCACCCACCACACCACTAATACTACCTAGAACAAATGGATTGCCCTCATTACTCAATGTGCCGGTATTAAAAACTCAAATTGCCCTCAAATCCTCAAAATAATTACATATTACCCCAAAGCTAAAAACTTTGATCTCACTGATAAAAAAAAAAAAAAAACAAATGACACGTACTAAAAAAACCCCATTGTACAATCAACTGCCAGCAAAAGATAAATGCTACACTCTCTTCACTGATGGCTCCTGCTACATTGTAAAAATAAACTATAAATAATAAACAACCATATAGAGCCCCACACGACAAATTGCACAAACCAGAGAAAGAAACGTAGATCAATCAATTCATCAAACTCAAAACCATCCGACTAGCCTTAAACATTACTAAAAAAAAATAGCCAAAACTCTACCTTTACACTGATTCATAGATAATAGCCAATACTCTGTAAAAGTAGCTAAAAAAGTTTAAAAAAAGCCAATTAACAACATAAATAAACACAGTCACAACTACTGAAGAGTAAAGAATATTACAGCCCAAATAAAAAACTACCTGTAAAATCCACCATATAAATGCCCATATCCCCAAAAATAAAACTAATAAAATACACCAAAACAACAAACAAATAAACTGAAAAAATAAGTGTCCCAAATAAACCTAAATTAACAACACAAAAGAGAGTTATTCCTAACTCAATAAGCCCATGATGCCTCAAAGCACCAGTGCAAAGATGCCACGTATCAACATGAAACCGAAAAGTAAATCTAACCATAGACAATATCTCCCAAATTATCCACAACTATAACACGTGTACTACCATCAAACAAACCAAACAAATAAAACCCCTGTAGTATAAAAGAAAGTAAGACAAATACAAATACAAAAAAAAACTGGCAGATTGATTACATCACACTGCCCCAAATCCGTCACAGCAAGCATTACGTGCTCACAATAATAAAAATAACTACTAAATAGTTAAAAATGTACCCTATACCTCACGCCACTGCCCGTAACACCATCCTGAACCTTAAAACACAAGTCCTTTAAAAGCATAATACCCCAGAAAAAAATGAATCCAACAACAAAATCCATTTCAAAAGCAACCTTATAAACACCTGAGCTAGGGACATGGTATTGAATAAGTGTACCATATCCCCTACCATACACCTGATGCTGGCAAAGTGGAGCAGTGCAATAAACTCTTAAAAAACAACTTAAAAACACTAAGTCAAAATACTTTCAAAACCTGAAAAAAACCACTTAGGAAAAGCCACATAGTTAACACCCAAAGCTCCACCAACCAAACAAACCCTGCCCAATCTAAACCCTTGCACACCACAGATAGGGATAAAATTCCTATAGTACATGTCAAGAGACTATTAAAAAATCTGTTTAAATCAATTCGCCTCATAAAACAAACCCATCCAAGAAGTTGTCTTTGCTCAAAACCATTATACATAGTGAGTAATACAAAAAGATAAAAAAACCACTGTATACCTCAAAAAATGTTGATTTTAAATAAAAACCCCCTATAATATTAAAATGTCTATATACCGCTATTCACTAAATACCATTACCACTATTATATATAGTTAAATGTATAATGTAAAAAGTTATATAATTAAATAATGCATGCATGTATATTTACATATTTACATATTTATATATACATATGAATATTAATCAATAGTGAAAAACCAGTAAAAAATGTTGAGAGTTGAAATTTTCTCCTTTTATTTCCTCTCTTAAGAATTTCTTTCCCATTTCATTGCTAAAATACAGTAATAGAAAAATCATTACCTTAATGACAAGTGCTTAAGCAGAACAAAAAAAGTTGCCAAGCCCTGAAAGAGAAAAGTCTCCTCAAATATTCCTCCTGCCTGGCAGTTTTTTTCCTCTCTTTGAAGAAAAGAGAGTTCTCATGAAAGTTTTAAGCTCAAGAAAGGCATGTGTGTGTATGTATGTGGGGTGGAGGTACTTCACTTCCTGCCCAGCTTGGCTTGGGGGAGGACGTAAACCTGCTGCCTGCAAGACAGAGCTCACCTGCTGCTGCTGCGAACCCAACGTCCTGCCATCAGTTCCTGTTTGCTACACTGTAGTTTTCTGCTCCCATGCCTTGCCGGGACCCCTGTAATTCCAGCTACAGTAGTCGAGTTCTGATACAGATCATCTACAGCCACGAAATTCTGCTTGTTTCTTTGCCCATCTGACTGTTCCAAAGTTCTCTTAGCTATCCAAAAAAAGCACCTGAATCGGCTTTCCCCTGTTAGTTTGTAGAACTTTTCTCCATCCATCTCTGCCAACTTGTGCCCATCATTAGCCATGTAAGAAATCTGAAACTAGCCAGGACCCACATCACAGCGCCTCCTGCAGTCGCTGGGAATCATTGCACCGCCCTGCCAGCTGGGAGCCAACAGCGCCCCTGCCAACTAAGACCTTAACTACACCAAAAGAGAAGGTGTGTGTGTAAAGCTGTCACTGAATTTGTAGCTGAATTAATTATTGCTATCATTGTTGTTACTTATTTCACCTTATTATCATATTAATAAAACTGTTATTCCCTTTTAACATATTTTTGCCTGAAAGCCGTGATTTCAAAACTATAATAATTCAGGAAAGAAAAAATAGTCATATCCACCACTCAAAAAAAAATCCCTGCCTTCATTAGCAAACACTGTCTTTCACAAACCAAGACAGCGATGCCATTTCCTTTGAGATGGGCTTATAGTTCCTCTCTTTGGCAAAGAAAGCAAGTTTGGATGTGCACATTCAATGGTCTTAGTGAATTTAAAGGCTTTTCACCAATAGGCAGTTCTGTGAGTTACATCTTTGGAACTCTCGGAGGGAATGCAAATGCCAAGCTGTTTAGCTTTTTGCCCTGTTACCTTCAGTGTGTAAGCATTCCCTGGTGATGTTCCATTTGGATGCTGACTCTGAGACTGAAGGCTTAGGATGGTACCTTGAGCTGAGAAGGAAAGTGATGACAGCATGGTGTGCGCTGGTACTTCAATGAATACACCTGAAGTTGTAAGCAGCAAGAACTTTCTCAGTGGGCACTTTTCTGAGCTCTGTTTTTTGCCAGATGTTTTAAAGTTTCTGGCCGGCTCTACCAGAGTGAAAAAGATTTGCTAACAC
>VKON01003878.1:0-17255 GCA_009741485.1 Malurus cyaneus samueli
CATACACCTTATCCCGGCCCTTAAACATTCAGCAACCATTTTTGGGCATAAAGCAGAAGATCATGGAATAGACTATCATCATAAATCACTCCAAGACAGCTGTATTCCTTTTTATCCTTACCCTTTTTATCCTTTTGTTTCATCACACACCTCACCTTCACATAGATAGTTTTTGGTTTATTGTGGTTTGGATTGATTGACTCTGGATTTTTGTTTGTTCTCTTCCTCGGTGTGCCTTAACCATCTACTAAGTAGTGGAGTGTACCTTTCCAATGAACTTTGTCTTGCTGTCGCTTTTATTTTAAATCTGTTTTTACTGATACCTTTGTTGGTGATTCTTTAGGTGATCTTAAAAGACTTGTTTGTGACAATTTGGTGTAGTTGCAGCAGGATGGCAAGTGATATCACTGATTACTTGCAAAAGCATGGAATAAGTCCAAGCCCTAAGTTCTCAGACAAATGGGCTCAGGATAACTGGCATGACTGGGAAGCTGTGGAGGAACATCTAAAAGCTGCTAGGGGCCATTTAAAGGCTGGGAAAGAGAAAGGGATTTTTTCCAAAATGTTAGGTACCTGTCTAGAAGCTGCCTGCCAGTAAAGATAATATTAAAGAAAAACAATAACTGAAAACTGAACTGGAAACTAGGAAAGTGACTGAGTTATTGTTGTCCTTGAAAATGGAACAGTAGCAGAGACAGTTACAGGAGGAACAGAAAGGGAAACAAAAGCTGGTCGTAAGGCAGGTGAAGTTGAAACTGAATATTTATGACGTTCGTTTAACTGGAGAAGACTGAATCCTATTAAACGATGAAGAGGCCACCAGGTTCTGGGGCCCTGGTGTTATTTTAACTTCTGTTCCCTTTCCCCCAATTGGCCCCCATTCAATAACAAGCAGGGTGGCATCCTGGGACAGCGGAATGGATGTGCGGGAGAGAGGGAGAGCCTCTGATAATACCTATTAATTCTTTGAATGAGCTCTCCACTGCTGTTACAAAAGCTGCCTGGGTCCAAGCCATGCATGAGTGTCACCCTATTGATGCTCTTATTACAGCAGCTGTAGACCATAATATGTTAAAGCCGCTAATTAAAGGGGTCCCTGCTGTACTCAAACCCAACCTTATTTCAAAACGAGATGAAACTAGAAGAGATCCAGCCTCTAATGCACAATTGTCTAAGAGTGTTGCTGCAACTTTAGAACACAGGGAATTCCCCACCTGGGCAACACTAATGCATAATATCATAAATCATGCATGAGAGATGGGATGGAGTGATTTCTGTGGTGATACCAAGAAGACTAGCTGTCGTGGGTTGATTTTACGATAACACTCTATTCCTATATTCCGTTGGCTTGTATGCCCAAAATGTCCCTGTGCCTTTAAATGCAACCCGGAAGAAGGGGCAGGGGCAGCTGGGAAGGCAACGCGGGCAGCGTAAAAGCCGGGGCTGCCACACAGCCATTTGCTTTTGGAGCTCAGTTTGCTGCGGAGTTACATTGTTGCCGTTTAGCTAGCTCCTGTTTGTTAGCTTGGGCAAACAGCTCTCCCTGGACTGCTATTCCTTTCTGCGACTCCTGTGATTTTCTGGAGCGGATCAGCAGGGCTGCGGTCCGAGAACCAAGAGGCAAGTGCCAACCAGCCAGACACCACTCATCCCGGACTCCGGAAGAAGCCAAGCCGGTGACAGAAAAGCACACCAAGCCCTCTTTTTCATTCACCGTGAGGAGAGGACTGCCTCCAGGTTTTGCCACTGTTGCCTGAGCGGCCACGTGGACTTTTGTTTCTTTTTCCCAGGTACAGGAGCTGCGCCATCTTTCTCCGCACCACGTGGCTGAGTGGCTGTGGGGGGAGGAGGCGGTGTGTGTTCCTGGACTTTTAAATATCTAACAGTTACTTTTTATTTTTAATCTGTGTCCTGTGGGCACTGTGTTTTGTTAATAACTACCTTTTTTTTTTCTTCACTTTTTGCCCGAACATTTATTTCATATTGGTGGGAAAAAATTATCAAATTTTTCACTTCAGAGTAAACAATTCTCTGTAATGTTTTTTCTCTGAAAATATTGTGTCAAACCGAGACACTAACCATAATGTCAAGCAAATTAACCATCCCTAGAAACCAGGATTCACAGTTCATCTGCCCAGAAATCAGAGGTGGAAAGAATTATATAATCAAGCAGTATCATTAGGTATTTTGAAAACTGCAATTCAGAGACCATCTATTAGCACTATTCAAAATCTAAGTGATACATTTCTGAAAAATGACAACAATCAGGAAGAAAATACTCTGAACACACAGACACCAACACTGGCATCAACATTAGATTGAGGGAGGAATACTAACTCTTTTGCTTCCCAAAATCAGAAATCAAAAAAACGACTAACACCCAGACTGCAACTGGGCCTTCCAGTCCAGCAAGTAGAAGCTTATCAATGGATAGATAACATCAGCCCATATATCCTGATTCTAGTTGGTCTTTGTCAATTAACAAAATTTTTAATAGTTACAGGAGCACAAATTTCAATGTTAGCACAGCATGATGCGAAAAAGCTGGGTGTGCAACTCAGGTGGCGAAGAGTTAATGTAACAATGAGAAACCATACGGACCCCCAGGCAGGTGTAAAGATGAATCGCTTTATTGTAAAAACCAGGCCTTTTAAAGCTATAAGAGTTTTATCATTTTACATTATTGTGAAGTACAACAAACATTTTTCAACCAACCACCATAAACCACAAGGGGAACACACACTGGTTATATAACTTGTGTTCTTAGGTTATTGTTGGAGGTTCGGTTTCTCCTTTTGTCTTTTTATCTTAGGGAATTTTCCCCATTTTGTTGCCAAGGAACCATAATGACCAGGTACTTAAAAATGACAAAAGAAGCTGCCAGGCCCAGGGGGAGGGGGGCTCCTGGAGGCATTTTCTTCCTATCTAAGGGTGTTCTTTTGCCCTGTTTGGCTTGGGGGAGGACGGTGGACCTGCTGCCTGCGGGGCAGAGCTCGCCTGCTGCTGCTGCAGAGCCCAGCATCCTGCTGTAGGTGAGCCTTGCTCATGGGAGCGGCCGTTGAATTTGGAACAATCT
This sequence comes from Malurus cyaneus samueli, assembly GCA_009741485.1. Taxonomy (NCBI): domain Eukaryota; kingdom Metazoa; phylum Chordata; class Aves; order Passeriformes; family Maluridae; genus Malurus; species Malurus cyaneus. The sequence continues at coordinate 3,077 of VKON01003878.1, forward strand.
AACATCGATCTCTACTCGGGTGCATCAGGGAAAACCCCGGGATTCCCTAGCCCCCCTCCCCTCTTCCTCCAGGAGAGACTCTCCCTTGCCTTGTTTGGGAGCCGGGCGGGCACTGCTTAGCCCCAGTCGTTTTCTCTGCCAATGCTTTGACGTTCCTGTTTGCTACACTGTGGTTTCTACTCCCCTGCCTTGCCGGGAGTCCTGTGATTCCAGCTACATTGGCCGAGTTCTGATACATCTCATCTACAACTGTGGGACTTTGCTCATCCCTTTGCCCAGCTTGCTGCTCTGAGGTTCCTGCTACAGCTCCTTTTGCTATCCAGAGGGGGCACCAGGATCGGCTTCCCCTGTGAGTTTGTAAAGGAAACCCTTTTCTCCATCCATTTCTGCCACCTGCACCCACCATTGCCACGTGAGAGAGATAGAGCCAGCCGGAACCCGGTGCAACAGTGCCCCCTGCATTGCACATGCCCTGCCCGGCCGGGACCCAGCAGTGCCCCTGCCAGCTGTGACCGGAACGGCACCAAAGGGGAGGGTGTGAGACAACCCAGAGGGGGCTGTCACTGGGTTTGTGGTTTTGTTGTTTGTTGCTTGTTTACCTCGTTATATATACTAATAAAAAACCAGTTATTCCATTTTCCCATATCTTTGCCTGAAAGCCCCATGATTTCAAAGTTAAAATAATTCGGAGGGAAGTGTTGCCTTGAAAGGCCAGTTTTTAATAATGACACAGACACGGTTAAGGGGATAAGAAGGGTTTTACCTCGGTATTTGGGATCCCAGGTGCACAACTTGATGGCAGAATGCACCCCCGTGTACAGCAGGGGTACAAGTTTTATAAGTTTCAGGAATTAGCATATCTATCTAGGTTTCCCCAATAAGAAACTTCACAAATGCAGTAATGTCCCCCTATTCTAATGAATCTCCCCCCAGATGAGGCCAGAGTCCAGTTTACACAAGATGGTCCAGAGAGAAGGCTTCACCCAAGGCTGGAGCCTCGGGTTTAAGATAGCACAGGGCACACTGATCCCTTCCTCAGAATGTTTGGTCTCTCTGCCCAGCAGAACTCCTAAACTAAGCTGGAATATCAGGCTTCAGGAATTACAAACATGTGGGCTAAGGGGTACAGGCAGATGCATAGTGGGTACAGAAAGCGTAAAAAGGAAAAGCAAAAATCATCAGGCATCAGAAAGGGGGCCATATTTGCCGCTCCAAGGGAGGTCCCCACCTTCATTGGCAAACACCTGTCTTTCAAACCAAGACAGTTATGTAACTTGTTTTTTACCTCTAGTTTAGCTGAGTCATTCCCAGAGTGCTTTTCTGGTTAGCCGAAGTAACAGGAGTGAGCAAGGATTTTACAAGAGTAACAAGGCCCTTAATCTGTAAGGTTGTTCCTATCTGCAAAATTTCCCCCTTCTTTGTTTTGTTGTGTGAAGGGGTCATGTACTCTAATGTCAAAAGAGTCTGCACCTGTAAAGCTATTATCTTATTAAGACTACTATTGATAATCTGCTGCACACAGGACAAGATACATGGAATACATATCACAATCAATAAAAACCCATCAAAAACAACCATGCCACTGATAAAGAATCTCACAGCACAGGAAAACAAAAAGAGGGTGTCCAATGTCTCCAGGAAGAGAGCTGCTTCTTCTGCACTTGTAAATAAATGGCTACTGTTCCAGAGGTCATATGGCCAGAGCTCGGGGGTCATGCTATTTAGGCAGGAGGGAGTCCGTCCGCTGGCAATGCTGACTTTGACATTACTGAATGTCTTTCTTGAAGCATGGAGCAAAAAATAACTGAGGAAGGTCAGCAGGAACCATACAATATGATGGTGGGTGCAGTGGGATACAAGGTCTCTGTTGGCAGGCTCCCTCTGTTAGCTTCCAGGCACAGCCATGTCCCTGGCAGCCCTACCACTGCTCCTGCCTTGGCTATGAGGGCTGGATGGCGGTTAGGTAATTTTTCCTCTCACTGGGCCTCATTCTTCAGAGGCAATCAATGTTTGTCCAGATGAGTTGTAGAATTCTTATGGTACTGTTGCTAGCTACTATTGCAAGGTATGCCAGGAAGGTGTTCTCTGGGGCTGGTGCCAGTCCTACACCACACATCAGGATGTCAGTTCTTTGTCGCAGTTGCTTCAACATCCTTCATGTTATTTTGGTTCACCAGCATACTGATGGCTGGTGTTGTGTGGCGCCTCTTTGTCGCTATTGAGAGTCTCTTTAGCTGGGGTATCAGGTGGTTGGACTGGTCTTTCTGACTCATGGTATGGTTTTACCAGATGAGGAGGTAACCACTTTGGACTTGTTAGTGATAGAACACGTGTGCCCTCTACCCCAGGTTAGTAAATAATCTGGGCCATGACATTGCACAACCAATTATGGATCCTTACATAACACTATCAGAAATTGGCTCTGTGCACACAAACCTTCAGAGCAGTACCGCTCTGCTGAGGATCGAGATTGATGATCTGCATTCAAAAAATTTAGTGTAAATATTGCATTATCTAATTTGTCTTGAGGGGCCATACTCCCCCTTTTTTGTTTTTTATAACATGTGCTTGTCTTACTATGAACATCAACACAAAAGTAAAATAATACAGGGAACAAAGTAATATGCTCATCATGTGCTCAGCGTTAGCACCAAGCAAAAACAAGCAAGGTAATACATGTAATCATTAGTACACGAGTGAAAGGATAGTGATTAGAAAGATACATTGTCAACTGCCTAAACACTTTACCATCACCCAGAGTCTGCAATTGCTGGGGATAGCCCCATTTCACAGGCAGTACCTGGAGAACCTTTGCCGGGCAAGGTTTCCAAGTTTACCCTGAAGGGGGTCCAGCTTTGATAAGCCAAAATCAGCAAGTCAAAGTACTTGATACATTTTTTAGTGTAGAAACACTAGGTCTGTTGGATATTCCCACCAGTCGCAAGTGGCCAGGGTTTGCCCAAAGCCTAGGCCTTGACTGGGATGGTTTCCCTAAAATATCCTACAAAAAAGCTTCTATTAATATAAATTGTGAAAGTTTCTTAAAATTATATATTTCTTGCAGATATCTACACAAGGTTATGTGAAAGTTTCTAAACCAGCCAGCTTTGTCATGTATTTTTAGCTAAGTAATCAATGGTACCATAAACAAATTGCAAACAACCAAAAGAATGCATATGTGTAACATCAAATAATATCTTATGGATAATACCCTTTATAAAAGCACTGTGAATTTATGTTATAAATTAGGAATATTCAAAATCGCAACCAGCAACAGCAACTGTTCTAAAAACCCCATGAGATTATATTTTCCACACATGATATCAATGACAAATAATAGCAAATAAAAGCAAGAAAAGATAAGCACTAAACACCTTACAAGCAATAATATCCATAATTTGGAGTTATACTTCATCTTCTGTGCTACCTATGGAAGAAAAAACAGCAAAGATTGTTATGAATAATTATCTTAATTGATCAATGTAGAACATTTATATCCATAGAATTTTTTATGAAATTAGGGATCTAATAAATCGCATTTCACATATTTTTATACAGCTTATAGCTTAGGCTCTTAAACGTTGCTCATATTTCCATCATATTTTTCAGTTGGTTCATCTTATCTCGTATAACAAAGAACTATATATTTCAATTTAAAGTAGCCTATTTGACAGACTTAGTTCACTTAAAATCAAATCACTTAAACTTAACAGAAATTAAACTTAAACATCACCAAATGTCTTGGTTTGAAGACAGGTGTTTGCTAATGAAGCAGGACTCTTGGAGTGTGGATATGACCCCCCTTCCCTCTGAGTTATTATAGCTTTGAAAAATCAAAGGCTTTCAGGCAAGAATACGGGTAAAAGGGAATAACATTTTTTACTAATATGATACAAGTGAACAAGTAACTACTAACAATAGCACAACTAGCTTAGCCTTAAACTCAGTGACAGCTTTACAGAGACACACCTCCCCTTTGGTGTTAGTTTATATGTTTTAGTCGCAGGGGTGCTGTTGGCTCTCGACAGGGCAGGGCAGGTGCAATGATTTCCCTGCAGCTGCAGGTGGCCTGTGGAGCGGTCCCGTTGGTTCAGATCTCCCACTGGTAAGGACGGCACAAATCCGAGAGATGGAGAACAAGTTCTCTGCAAACTTACAGCTGGAAACCGATCTTCGGTGCTTTTTTGGACAGCAAGAAACTTCCGGACGGTAAAAAGATGAGGAGAATCTTGCGGCTGCAAGACAGGATGGAGCAGAGCTCACCCCTGAAGCTGGAATCTCAGGGGTCCCTGGCAAGGCACAGGGGAGAAGATCACATGTGCAGCAACAGGAACTCAATGAGCAGTGTTGGGTGCTGTCTCCACAGAAAAAGGGCAGGCCAGCTCTCTTCTGAGCAGCTAGCAGGTTGAATTTTTCTTTCAGCCAAGCAGCGAAGGAATAGAAGTTACCTTCCACCACATACACACATTCCTTTAGTGTTTAGCAAGATATATTAGTGGGGATAGGTCTTATTGTCCACTATTCAAAAGGATGATTTGGCAATATCATGTTATTTTAGCAACAAAATGGAAATGAAATTTTCAAGAAGGAAAAAAAGGAAAATCTTAACTCACAAGCATTATTTATCTGTGAATTTTTCTTCTTATAATTATTTTTGTTAATACTCTATAGTATGCACTCTTGTAACTATACATACATGCATATCTTAGCTATATAACTATATAACTACATAACTATATGCATATATACATTTATAAAGTGGCATTTATTAAACAGTGGTATCAGTATTCTAAATTACAGAGGTTTTTACTCAAAGTCAAACTCTTCTGAGGCTATACAGTGGGTTTCTCCATCTTTCTTGTATTACTTACTATTGTAATCTTGGTCTCTGAGCAAAGACAACTTTTTGGTGGGTGTTTCTTATTTGAGGCGGAATTGATTTAAACGTGTTTTTCAATAGTCTTTCCATGTACTACGGGAACTTTTATTTTCATTTTGGTGTGCAAGGGCAATTAGATTGGGCAGGGTCCGCCTTGGTTGGTTGGTGCTTTTTTGGGTTGTTTACTAACTTGTTGTGCTTTGTTAAGTTGCTTTTTTTTTAGTTTTTTGAAAGAGTTATTTCTCTCAGTCTTTTGGGTGGTTTTTAGGAGTTTTTTTGCTCCGTTTTCTTTATTTTTTGCAGCAGCAGGTGGTATGGTAAGGGATTATGGTACACTCTCACTGAAATGTTATGTTTTCTAGCTTTATGATCGTTTATTAATGGCTGTTTTTTGGAGAAATGGTTAGTCTTATGTTTTTAATATCCTTAATATCTTCTCTGGGGTATTATTGCTTTTAAAGGACTTGTGATTTTAAATGGCTCAGGATGGTTGTTATGGGCAGTGGGCATGAAGGCACAGGATTAGAGTCTATTTACATATCTAGTGGTGGCTTCTACTTATTGTGAGATACATTTAGCACTTTGCCCTATTGACGGGTCATGTGGGCAGTGTGATTATATAATCCACCTCCATGCACTTTTCCATACTTGTACATTGTCTTTCCCATATTCGACTACATGGGGGCTTTATTTGCTGGTTTTTGCTTGATGGCAGCCATGTCTCAAGATCACATGGATATTACTTGGGAAATATTGTCCTTATGGTTAGATCCACCTCTTCGGTCTGTGCTTACTTATAAGTGGCATTTCTGCTTTGGTGGCTTGACGCATTATGGGCTAATCGAGCTAGGAACAATTTACTCTTGTGTTGTTAATTCAGATCGATCTGGGGAAACTTTTATCTTTGCAGCTCGATTTACTTGCGCGTTGTTTTGGTGTTTTTTATTAGCCCAGCTTTTGAGGATATGGGTATTTATATGGAGGACTTTTACGGGTAACTTTTCTACTCGGGCTGCAATGTCTTTTTACTCTTTAGCAGCCCTAGATTGTGTTTTCTTCTTATCTGCTAATGGCTGTTTTTTTTTTTTTGTTTACTTTTTTAAGCTAGCTTCTGATCAAAGACATTTGGTTACAATCCATGAATCAGTGTAAAAGAGGAGGCTTTTGGCTACTTTTCTTTCTCAGCAATGTTTAGGGCTAGTTGGATGGCTTTGAGTTCAGCAAATTGACTCAATCTACTTTATTCTTCTGTGGCCTGTGCAACCTGTCTTGTGGGGCTCTATAAGGCTGCTTTTTACTTTCGGTTCATCTCTATAATGTGACAGGACCCGTTAGTGAAAAGAGCGTAGTGTTTTTTTTCATTTGGCAGTTGGTTGTTCAGTGGAGCTTTTTCAGCACGTGTCACTTGTTTTTGCTTTTCTTCATTAGCGAGTTTAAAGTTTTCAGCTTCGGGCTAATTTGTAATTGTTTCTAGGATTTTAGGGTGATTTGGGTTTTTAATGCGGGCGCACTGAGTAATGAGAGCAATCCATTTGCTCCAGGTAGTATTAGTAGCATGGTGAGTGGAGGGAACCTTTTTTTAAAACATCTACTCTAGCACTGGTAGTCGGGGTGTCAGGAGGAGTTGGGTTTCAGTGCTAATTACTTTTGAAGCAGATTGGACTCTTTCATAGGCTGCTAGGATTGTTTTTGGTTGGGGTGCAGTTGGCTTCAGACTTTCGGTAGTTTTGGTTCCAGAATTTCAGTGGCTGGCTTCAAGTCTTACTAGATACTTTTTGCTAGAGGTTTCAGGACAGACTATTGCTCCCAGCTGCAGAGTAGAGCATGTTTTTCACTTCTGGTCCTGTCCTACTCGGGCCGAAGGCTACGCATGAACGATTTCCTGCTTGATCTGGGCTGAAGGCTTGCTGTTGTTCAGGGCTTCAGTGGAAATCATTCTTCTTCGGACAAGGTCCCGACCTTAAAGGTAAAAGAGAAGGGTGCACATATGGTTCTGGACTTATGCTCGGGGATTGTGCATTTTCCTAAAAGCCCATTGGGATCTTCAGAGAAAGCTTGTAGGTATTGTTTTTTATATTTTATGGTTTTTTCTTGTTGTTGGTTTTGGTGGAGAATCATTACGTGATTCTTATTGATGATTTTGGTGGGGATCTGACGTCGTCTACTTGCCACTTTAGCCCCAGTTGACCTGGAATCTCTGAGCAGGTTTTTTTTGCTACTTTTGTGTTCTTTTTTATCTGTCAAAGTCAGTTTCTCAGGAGGATTGTGGATGATCATATCTATTCAATACCTTTTTAAATTCTTCCTATATTTAGCTGTGTTATGCCCTCACACAATGAAGATCATTCATCAATATATTGAATGGGATTTATCGATGGAGCTTCATCTCCTCGCTCTTTCATGCTACCTTAGGATAGCCGACATAAGGACAGATAGGTTGGGGTTTGTGCTTTTTACTTTTGGGGCAGCCGGTTCCAGGTGTATTGCACGCCCCTTCAGGTGAAAGCAAACTGAGGCCTGCAGCTCTGGCGCTTGGGGCCCAGACGAATGTGAGGAAGGAATAGTAGCGCTTCATTGGACAATGATCAATAGTGATTGGGTGACACACTTTCGGCTTGCTTTGGACTCAAGCTTGACTGGCGCAGCTAGCCACGCATGTCTGAGTCACGAGCAGCACTCAGGTGGAGTCACTTTATTTAGATGTTATGATAGTGGCTATAGCAGGTTTTAATTCTATTCTTTTGTTAGATTCTGTACGAGCGACAAGAGTCTAGATTGGGGACTGTGTTCCGTTGGGAGGGTGAGTGTGCGGGGCTTGTGCTGCAGCATTATTCCATCTGTGGCTCTTGGTTTCTTCTATTCGTGGCGTATTACTTATGGAATGGGATATCACGGGCCATCCTCGGATTTTCGTCCAGTCACTGTCTCAGGCAGTGCACTTTGAAGTGTTGAGGTGGTCGACTGGAATGTGCTGCTCTTCTACCTGCAGAAGTCTGACTGCAAGGTCTTCTCGGATAGTCCTAAGGCAAATTTTTCTGTCTGATCCTCTCCACACCTCTACAGGCAGCATCACTTCTATTTAAAAGCCACTTGTAGTCTTTTCTGGTGTCTTTAGAAAAACTTGTTCGGAGGATGTTAATGACTATGCTCAGACGATGCATGGGCCTCTGGACCACAGTCAGCAATGATGTTCTTTGCCATTTGATCCAGGTTGGTCACTTCTAAGATTTCAACAAGTACAAGTCAATTTGCTGCTGTGTCCCTTGTCACCCTCAATAGTCAGAGATGGATTTGTCTCCACGTGTATCTCTTACTGGCTATCAGGGACACTGCGCTTCCGCGTGTTAACTAACTGTTCGTATTTTTGCGGCTCTGATGTGCTAGGCTATCGGAATCTACACTGTCTAGAAGACACTGTTTTCCTTGCCTCTGCCTGGCTGAGGACAGGGCTTCTTCTAACTCTGGGTATTATCTCTTCTATGGGCACACTGACAGGTTACATCCGTATTTAATAACATTCACCTCTTAGGCGGCACTGAGTGTGGACGTGGAGACATCAGTGGGGCGAGGAAAACAGCTGAAGCCCAATAGAAGTTCTCATGCCCAAATCATGAAAGATTAGCCATCAAGCTTTTCCCATTACAGCTAACAAGAGCCAAATTCTCCCACTAGTCGCAATGGAAGATAAGATGTTAGAATAATGTCCAATGGGTCCCTCTGAGACCCTGTCCCAGTAGTCGCCCCCACTACCAAAGAGATAATACCCAGTTATAATAAGCCCCTGTCTCACATCCAGGCGAGCTGCTATTAGGATTACAGTTCGCTCCCTTCTAACCGCCACCAGAGTAGAGTTGCACGATTACCTACAGGATCTATGATGCCGCAAATAATACGAAGCATATTAACAACGCAGCAGCCGTCAGTGTAACCCCGCAGCGTCTCATAGAGACACAGTCCAAGCGTAGAAAGTAGGACCACCATATGGCTATTCTAGTTCGCGCACACTGTAGGCACGCACTAAGGAGGTTTGTCGCACAACTCAGAGGAAAGCATTGGAGGCTAACTCTTTTTTGCGTGTAACAGACTACCGAGCTTGAGCCTGATGCGCTAAGTGTTTCACGAGGGCGCACCACTATGGCAACACTGCACACCTGATCCTCCGCGACGCCTTAGAGCGTGACTGGCCTAGCGCAGAGGGCACCGATAGTCGCTATTGGCTGAGTCAATTTAGCACTCTATATCACACTACACAGATATCACTCCTCGTGTTTCATCTATCATAGGTACCTACACGAATATAGCACTCCGGTCACTAGTACGCCAGGCGAGGACGATTTTAAGAAACCACAGTAACGCATCGAGCTGTAGCGCCCATTGTGGAGTAACAAATCAACATCGCTCATCCCTATATCTTACTCTTCTCTTGCCCACACTCATTCGAACAATACCCCTATTCCTGGCAGTCAGACTGTCTGACAGTAGAGAGGCAGATGCAACCTTCCAGTCGGCGCGACCCTTGCTTAGAGCAGGTGCCGACTCCTGCAGGCATTGGCAGAGTTGTAACGAACGTGGAAGAGGTAATTCTGATGCTCCAACTGCCGGATGATCCCCATCCATAAGATAATCCGAGAACTAGAAAACCAAGAAGTAATCAGCAAAGCCCACTCACCCTTCAACAACCCTCGACTCTCTTGCTTCGAATCAAACTCTATCACATCATCATCTTAGTTAAATAGCTCCTTATGTCTGGAGTAGGAGTCATCTTAGAACTACCGGAGCTCAGTAGAGGACCGTTTAAACATCACTAAGAGCACTTCCCCAAGCACTGCACTTTGAGTGCATGCCGTCACTCAGCACTACGCACTAGATACTCCAGTCACGAAGACTCAAATGAAAAAACTGCGGCAAAAAGACACGAAGAGTCCAGTCGTATCACCTCTATCCGCATCACCAGAGCGTCGAAACTATAGATCTCATGCGAGTGCGCGAGGTAATTACTTTGTGCTTCCACATATCTATCCTCTAGACATTGCAGAGCGAGCACTCAAGATTTAGAATAGGTACATATCCGCTCTGTTGAAAGACGAGAGATACGAGTCCCACACTCAGACATGCGAACTGAAGGTTGACACACCGAAGGTTAATGGTTGACGGCATACACTCACCTGAGAGGAGTATAACTACAGATCTATTTGATACTACGAATATGCGCTATAACTGATGGCTGCCACAACGGATCGAAAAAGAGCTGAGAGACATCCAACTAACAATACGCAACAACACAGCCCTATGCATACTTAAATCAATGGACTGCAGTGCACAGAAGGCATTGTGTAACATACGAGACACAAAAAACCCACAGCCACCCATTTTTGGAGTGCAGTATACGGAGAGGTGCGACAAGTTGAGGCAGGAGCCAGCTGTTGCCGCCTCCTAGAGGACTGACGGGCGTCTGGCGGGAATAGCGAAGAGTATATGAGAGCGCAGAGCGAGAGAGAGAGTGCTGCATGAAGAGCGCCCAGGCTAGATAGGTCTTTCATGGTGGGCTGCTCACATGGTCCAGAGCTTGTTTTTAGAACTACACGAATCCGTCCAACTAGTTCGTCCGACTACAAACAGAACACATTAATCAGCGCGAATAATGAAGCACCGCGTCAGCATCACATCTGCTAGAGCTCAGGAGCATATAGTTAATAGATGAAATATAAGATTCACTACACTACGTCCATAAATTCTGACAGTCTGCTCGTACATAAGGCTTTGCGAGAGAGAGATCTCAGGATAAGATCCTCTGGGCTTACCCAGACTGAGCACAGCGATCACCTAGCACAGAACCGCTAAAAGCACGTCTATCAGCCTAAGTACAGACACCGAGCCGCACACGACACGAAGGAATATCACGATAGATAAGGCATTGCGAGCTATCACTGGGGAATGTCCACGCGAAAGAGAGCATGCACGTCCCAACGACCCCTCTAGCCACAAGACTGAGAGAGACCCAGAGAGAGAATCAAGCTCTGGCGGCAAACAGCGGAGACCGCATCTCACAGAGCATAGGAGTCACCGACAATACAGGAACCCATGTATCTATGAAGACGGAAAGAGCATGCTCGGACAGCGTGATGCAAAAGAACTAGCGGAGCCAAACGGCCCTCGCAACACATGCGATAACTTTCCCTCGAAGCAGCTACTGCGTAGACCTCACGTTCCCCCCACATATACAGCGGAGTGAAGTCGTTAGTAACCCCCTATCACCACACAACACATCACCCCCCTCAACCAGTGCTAGCAAGATGTCGTTATAGGTGGGCCAATACGGTATCCACTGTCTTCAACACACACGCCCACCCATCAAAAAGGATGGACCGTGGCAATTATTAAGTGCGTCCCGGACAACAAAATGTGGAAAAAGACACAAATCTTCCCATAAGCAAAGCGCAAACAACAAAAACACAATAGAAAGAGAAACATCGTTTTAAACCCACAACAAGTGGCTCAGGACAAACTTCATTTCTCAGAATGCGCCTGGTGTTGCCAAACTGCGACCAGCGCTCATCTCTGCCGACCCATAAAACACACTGAGTGGTGCTATTACCTGTTATTTCTTTTTGTTTATAAGGTTTGTCTCGGTACTCTTTGAACAATGTTTTTTTTCCAGACGCACACAAACAGCTATTTCCTTATAAGGGCCATCTGCCACCCCCCCCTGAATAAAAGGCCCCTGAGAAACGTTTCCCCTAAAATGAAAATAAATTTGACTCTAAAATTGCCCGCCCACCAGACAATGAACAATAATGACACAGGGACAAAAAGTGAAAAGTAAATGTTTATTATACAGAGAAAGTGTGTTCCCACCCAGGACAAAGCAAGAATAAAGGAAAAAGCTAACAATGTAACAAGTTAGTAATATTCTCAAGCAAAGAACTAAGAACGAACGCCCTCACCGTCGACGAAGAACGGTTCGCCCGACTAAGCAAATGGCGCAGTCCTCGTACAAAGGAGCTATGAGTCCGAGGTCTAATGTTTTTTAAAACAAACCCCCAGCCATGGCGAGACGACCGCACAAGAGAAGTCTGCGCGTCGCCACCCCCATAAACCTAACACATAAGCAAACGCTTAAAAAACTCACCAGTGGGGCGGCCAGACTTCCGCTACAGAGGTAGGCAAAAAAGAGAAAAAAAATAGCAAGCATTAGGTAACCCTTTCCAGTGACCTTTTCTCCTCTGTCCGCCCGGGTCAGAGGACATCCGGATGAGGCGTGCCCAGGGGGCATGTCATGCCTCGCCAGTTGCCATCTGTGGCCTCCTGAGTTCGCTTTCCCAACACAACTCCTGAGCAGAGGCGTGAAGCGAGCGCGGACTTTTCTCCCGAGAACCCATTATTGGAAGTCTTGAGCGAGAACATGCACGAAGCAAGACAATGCCGAATACTGAAACAACCGTAAACTGCTGACAAATCTGCGACCAGAGCTCCACGCGAAGAGAAAGCTGAGCCAGCAGTGGAAGCTGGATAAAAGAAGGCACCGGCATCCATGAGAGTAAGGGCATGCGGGCATGTGCTTTTAAACACACAGCCCGCAGTATTCACGCTAGAGAGAGACCTCTTCACCAGCAGCCAGCGGCGCCATATCCAGGTTACACCTTCTAGATTGCAACTATGAAACATCATTTAGAGAGCGTAAATTCAACAGACCTCAGTACGAACATAAATTGGGACACGAAATGGAACTCCATCGCAATTACTACCCTGTGAATTCCTACTTTTGCATTTGGCTTTTAAGCCCAAACTAAATACATTTGTTCTTACACAACTGTATATATAATATTAAATATAAAAAGTATGAACAATCCAGCAGCAATAAATACAACTAGTCATATCAATATACATATTGATCTTCACTCAAGAATCAAGGTCTAGATGGTATGTCATTTAACACTCACTAGACAGTTAAACTACCTTCAACACCATAACATCTGACCCTAAATCACAAGTCGCTTTAAATAATAATACCCAGACGAGATTAAGATCGACAAAAAAACTCAATTTAAAACAGCCCCTTATCCACATTGCGAGGCGGAAGGACCCTATCCGCCCTAGATGTGATGCAACATTACATCCTGCTCATCTAAAAACCCTTACATGTACATGAGAAGACTAAAATTACCTTATGCAAGATATACTAAAAAAAAACGCAAACTTAAACACAATAGGCCAATGTATAGTAGACACCCCATATGAGACACGGACACCCACCAACTCTATACGATCCGGTGCACACCATGAGCTCAAACTTCTAGCCCTTGCACACGAGAGATCACTGAAAAATCAAGAGATGTCACATCCGATAGAAGAAATACATCTGAGACAGACATGTGCAAAACACAACACGTTTTATCAATTGTCCGCCTCAGAATAAAGACATATTCACCCTGAGGTAACACATAACTGAAGTTTCTCACCATCCGCTAATCTCATTTCCTACTCCCACCATGTAGAACCTGGCCCCTGAGCAAAAGCAACCCCACGGATGGGTTTGTCTTTGCTCAAGGCAGGATTAATCCACACACTCTTTCCTAAAAGACCTTTGAGATGTACTGCTGGTACCCTGTCTCCATCTACTGTGTGCAAGGGTTCAGATTGGGCAGGGCCAGATCAGTTAGTGGAACATCTGGTATTGACTAATCAGGTAGCCTTTGCTAAGTGCTGTTCCCAGTTTTTGAAAGTACCTCCGCCTAGTGCCTTCAAGGTGGTTTTTAAGAGTCCGTTGCACCGTTCCACTTTGCCACCAGCAGGTGCATGGTAATAAGGGATATGTACACCCACTCAATGCCATGTTTCCTAGCCCAGGTGTTTATAAGGCTGTTCTTGAAATTAGTCCCGTTGTCAGACTCAATTCTGTCTGGGTACCATGCCTCCAAAGGACCTGATTTTCAAGGCCCAGGATGGTGCTACGGGCAGTGGCATGGGGCTCAGGGTAGGTCTCCAACCATCCAGTGGTGGCTTCTACCATTGTGAGCACATAACGCTTGCGGTGACGGGACTGGGGCAGTGCGATGTAATCAATCTGCCAGGCCTCTCCATACTTATACTTGTCCCATCTTCCCCATACCACAGGGGCTTCAACCGCTTGGCCTGCTTGATGGCAGCGCATGTCTCACAGTCGTGAATAACCTGGGAGATACTATCCATGGTTAGATCCACACCTCGGTCTCGTGCCCACTTAATGATGTAATCTCTCTTCCCATCTCTGCAAAAAAAACAACCCCTATCGTTGCGCCTGGTGGCCTGAGGCATCAATGG
>VKON01003879.1:0-18101 GCA_009741485.1 Malurus cyaneus samueli
TTGGGCTGGACATCGGGGAGGGTTTCCTAACAAAAAGGGTGTTTGGACATTGGAAGGGGCTGCGCAGGGATGTTTTCATCCCTGGAGGTGGCACAAGCTGGGGACTGGGCAGGGGTTGACCCTGATGGTCCTGGAGGTTTTTCCCGAACGGATGAACGCTGATTCCTCACCGGGTGGGCGCCCATCACCAGCTCATCCAGCAGATCCAGCCAGCCCAAAAACTCAGCCAGGCTGTCCTTCCCCGGAAAAACCCCGGCACCGGCATCGGCAGCATCCCCCGGTGACCTGCACGGGATGGGGGGACATGAGGCTGTGACACAGCCTGGGTGGCACCGGGACCCCTCTCTGATCGCCCCCCTCACCTCCAGCTGGCCCTGTCCATGGCGAGCACATCGGCGGGGTCGGTGCCGGCGGGCACGGCGCTGTACAGGTGACAGAGGTGACCCGCCAGCAGCTGGCACAGGGCACTGCCCCGCACCAGGCAGGTGGCAGCCGCCTCCTGGGACAGCCCCGCCAGCAGCAGCAGGTTCTCCCGAGCCTTCAGCGCCACCCGGCTCTTCTGCGAGGAGGAGGAGGATGGCAGAGGGGTTGTCACACGCCCGGCAGTGCCCGCTGTCCCCGTGTGCCACCTCTGTGCCTGTACCTTGCTCCTGCACAGCCCCAGCAGGCAGGTGACCAGGTTGCCGTCCCTTCGGGGCGGGGAGGGCTCGGCTGCAGCGGAGCTGGCGGCGGGGCCCGGGGGATGCTCCGAACCCTCGGTCCCGGGGCTGTCCGGTGCCTCCGGTGCTCTCCTTCCGTTCAGGACGCTCTTTCCCTGCACAGGAGGAGGAGCAGCAAAGCATCACCTTCCTCCTCCTCCTCCTCCTCACCCCGATGAGTTCTGCGGTAGGGATGGGGCTTCAAAACGGGTCAAAAATCCCGATGAAACGATCCCAAACCCCACAGGGGACCCCGAATCGTCCCACCTCCAGGATATAGGGCAGCAGGCTGGGATCCTGCTGGATTTTGGAGCAGAGGACGGCGGCGAGCTGCACCTCCTCCTTCTCCGTGCCGGAGCCCAGGCGGTCCCCGCTGAGCTGGAGCAGCTTCTGGGGAAGCAGGGACGGGGATCTGGGGGGTGCTGGGGGCTCTCCTGCCCCGTTCCCATGGCTGGCACTGCCCAGGGACAGGTGGGGACGGGTGTGGCCTCACCTGCACGGGCCGGTGGACGTTGAGGTAGTGCAGGAGCGGGTGCTGCAGCTGCCCCAGCAGGCGGCTGAAGAAGAGCAGGACCTGCTGCCTCATCCCGGGGGGATACTGGGAGAGGGACACGGGGACAGACTGAGCCCCATCCCCTGATTTCCCTCTAACTGCCCCAAATCACCCAGGTGGGTGCCCCAAAATGATCCCCCAGCACATCCCCTTCCTTTAACAATGAGGGGTTAACTCAGATCTCTGCACTGAAATAAAACAATCTGGGGGATTATTTCTCATTTCCCAGCATTGGGGAGTTGAACCCCGGCATCCCAAAAACCCCAAATCCTCATGGATGTGGAAGGACCAGTGTGTTTCCACTTACATTTGAATTAAAATCTGTTTATAGGGGGTCTTGTTGTTATTATTAGCATCATTAGCAGAGCCATTATATTCGTTAAATATTTGGGCAATATTTCCTTTCCCAAACCTGGCACCTCATCCTGCAAAGCCAAGTGTCAGATGCGTAAAAAAAATCCCTTCCCGTGCAAGGAGGGGTGTGATGGGGTGCAAAATCCCAGAAAGGATCCCAGCGGAGAACTTAAATTGAATAATCCAAGACCCTCCCAAAAAAAAGCCAAGTTTTTCGCCACAAAAAGCCCATTATCTCAAAAAAAAAAAACAAAACCAAAAAAACAAAACTAACCCACCACCCGAAATTGTGGCAGTGACTCCTGATTATGTCACTCTTCACAATGCAGTAAAAATGCTCCAAAATTTAAATTATTGAGGGGCACTGCATAAATCAGCTGGGAAAGGTGGTGGGTTTGGCACCTCCGGAGGGATTTTCCCGGTGCCCTCACCCACCTCCGCCTTGCCCAGCGTGCCCAGCGTTTCCAGCAGTTTGTGCTGGAGCAGGTACTCGAGGCACGGCCCCGTGTCCCCCGCCGGCCGCTGCTGCTCCTCGTACACCAGAATATCCCGCATCTGCCGCAGGCGCCAGGGAATGTCCGTCTGTCGGGCCGGGGTGCTCTCGTCTGCGGACAGCGGCATTCGGGGTACGGGGGGCTGCGGTGGAACCCCCTCCCCGCGCATGGAAAAAAGGAAGAATTCCCGGCCGCGCTGCCCCAAACGCGGCTCCTCCCGAGCGCCGGTGACGCTAGATGGCAATGTGAGTGAGGATGGAGCCGCGGCTCCGCTCCTTCCGCTCCGGCCTAGGACGCTGCCGGACATCCCGCTGCCGGACATCCCTCTCCCGGTGGGCAGTGGAGATCGCCCCCGGCACAGCCCGGCCCGAGATTCCAATGGGAATGGGGGCCGATGCTCTCCCGGCGCTGTTTTAGCGCTCCCGGGGTGCAGCGCGTTCCCCAAGGGACGTGTCCCAGCGTGCGCGGCGCTCCCGGGAGTGTCCCCACCCTGCCCGAACTCACCGGGCCGATCCCACCGCGGTGCCAGGGGGTCGGGGCTGGGTAGGGCAGGGGTAAAATCCTCCCAGGGTTTGGGAAGGAGTGTCCCGTGCCCTGTCCCCACAGGCCAGGGCAGCCCCAATGCGCTGGGATCCCGTCCCAGGGTGTGGGGTCCCATCTCAGGGTGCAGGGATTTGTCCCAGGACACGGGGTCGTGTCCCAGGAGCTGTCCCCTAACCCTGCCCCGGGGCACAGGTACCTCATTCCTAGCCGGAGACCCTATTTTAGGACACAGGGATGCTTTCCCAGGACACACCATCCTGTCCCAGCCTTTGGGGTCCTGTCCCAGGGCACCCCAGGGCATGGGGTCCCCTCCCAGGGCACCGCAACCCCCCCTCCTTGGGCACTGGGACCTTATTCCCATTTTTAGGACGCCCTATTTTAGGATACAAGGAGCTCTCCTAGGACACAAGAACTGTTCCCACACCACAAGGAATTTATTCCCACGTCTCAGAAATCCCATCCCGGGCCCAGTGACCCCACCCCGAGCCACGGGGACCCTCTCCCCGCACCCCACTCACCTGTGGCCTCCAGGTAGTAGCCGGTGATGCCTTTCCAGTGCTCGGTGAAGGCTTCCAGCAGGTCCACGCTGGGCTCCCGCTGCTCACACCGGGATCGGGGTCAGGGGGGCACGGAACCCCGCACACCCTCTCCTCTTTCGTGTGAAGGGCAGGCTGAAAGCCGGCTCCGAGATGAACCTGCTGGCCCTCGGCAAGACACTGAAGGGCCACATCGCCGCCACCGCCAGCTCGGCCGGCTCCGAGGTGGGGGACACTGGAGAGGGTGGGAAATACATGAAGAGTGAGGTTTGGAGGGCGGGCATCGCTCCTTCTCCGCTGTTTTTCCCTTCAGGGATCGTTCCTCAGGCCGCTGCTGAAGAGAACCAGCTCCGCGAGGAGCGCCCTGAGGCCGCCCCCATCCCCCGTCATCGTGGAGAGGGGAAACGTGATGCAGAAAACAAAGGTGATTCCGAGATCTGGGGGGGTGGGATGGGTCCAGGCGATCCTATGGTCCAGGAAAATAAAAAAAACAAAGGTAACTCCGGGATATGGGGTGGGTGGGTCAAGGATCCCATGCCAGGAAAATAAAAAAAAAAAAACAAGGTAACTCCAGACCGGATGAGCGGTGGTCCGGAAAAAAAAAAAAAAAAAAAAAAAAAAAAAACAAGTATATGGGATGGTCAGGGATCCGTAGCCCAGGAAATAAAAAAAAAAAAGATAACTCCGGATCTGGTGGGATAGGATGGGTCAAGGCGATCCCATGGCCCTGGGAAATGAGGAATTGACCCCTCCCGGTTTTTCCAGGAGTGGGAGATGAAATCTGCGATGTAACCGGAGAAGGAGTCTCCCGGAGAGCATCGGGCTGCGCGTGGATCGTGCAGGACCAGCCTGGATTCAGCCTGGAATTCGATTTTTTATTTTTTTTTTATCCATCATTATCAACGCTACAACTACGCACATCTATTTTTTATATCCAGATATATCGACACACACATATCAACCCTCCACCCGCTGCATCCCCACCCACCCCAGCACCTCGGGTTTGGGGTACAGAATTCCCAGGTACAACTTGAGGAGCTGCTAGCTCTGTCCCCAATGTGGGTGTCCCCAATGTCCCCAGTGTCCCCAACCATTTACAGGGATGGGTTTGTGCAGATCCTGGATCCAATAATTGGGGGGACATTCAGGGTTTGGAGGAATCCGATTGTCCATTCCCTGAACTCAGTGGGACCCGGGTGGTTTTCCAACAGCTGTGCTTGTTCAGGGCTTGGTTAAATTGGAGAAATGTTATTTTTTTTTTTTTAAAGATTAAAAAAAAATGTCGTAAAATTTGGGTTGTGCTGCGGGAAAGGGTGAGATGGGAAGGGGGGATGTCCTTGTCCTTGTCCCGGTGAGTGTGGGTTCCATCCCCATCCCCGTGCGAGGAGTTTGTGGGGTCAATCCCAATCTCAGTGAAGAGTTTCTTGCGGTGTGGGGTCAATCCCTATCCCGCTGCACTGAATCCATCCCTCCCGGAACAGTTTTAGGGCGAAGGCGCCTTCCCAGCCCCTCCATCCACACCCCGATCCCGCCCGGATCCCCCCATCCCGCCGGGAGCGGCAGCGGAGCCGCCGGGGCGGGACCGGGGCGGGGCGGTGACAGGCGGCGCGGGGCGGACGGGGGCGGCGGGGCCGGGAGCGGGATCGGGGTCGGGGCCGGTCCCGGGGGTCCCAGCCATGCTCAGCCGTCTGGGAGCGCTGCTGCAGCAGGCGGTGGAAACGGTGAGAGGGGTCGGGGTGGATACGGGGGGAACGGGAACGGGACGGGACCGGACCGGAGAGGGAGAGGGACGGGACGGAGAGGGACTGGGAGAGGAAACGGGACCGGGAGAGGGACCGGGAGAGGGAGAGGGAACGGGAACGGGACCGGGAAAGAGAAAGGGACTGGGAACGGGAACGGGACCAGGGCCGGGAGAAGAAACGGGAACGGGACCGGAACCAGAGAGGGAATGGGAATGGGACCGGGACCGGGGAGAGGGAACGGGAACGGGAACGGGAGAGGGAACGGGAACGTGGCGGGTTCCGTGCCCCTATCCCGATCCCGGTGTGAGCAGCGGAGCCCAGCGTGGACCTGCTGGAACCTTCACCGAGCACTGGAAATGGCATCACCGCTAACTCCTGGGGCCCACAGGGTAGAGTGGGTGCGGGGAGAGGGTCCCCCTGTGGGCTCGGGTGGGGTCACTGGGCCCGGGATGGGATTTCTGAGACGTGGGAATAATTCCTGTGGTGTGGGAACAAGTTCTTGTGGTCCTAAGGAGAGCTCCTTGTACCTAAAATAGGGCGTCCTAAAAAATGGGAATAAGGTCCCAGTGCCAAGGGAGGGCGGGGTTGCGGTGCCCTGAGGGGACCCAGCCCTGGGGTGCCCTGGGACAGGAACCCCAAGGCTGGACTAGGATGTGGGTCCTGGGAAAGATCCCTGTGCCTAAAATATGGGTCTCCGGCTTAGGAATGAGGTACCTGTGCCCCGGGCGGGTTAGGGGACAGCTCCTGGGAACGACGGACCCCGTGTCCTGGGACAAATCCCTGCACCCTGAATGGGACCCCACACTCTGGACGGGATCCCAGCGCATTGGGGCTGCCCTGGCCTGTGGGGACAGGGCACGGGACACTCCTTTCCCAAACCCTGGAGGATTTTACCCCTGCCCTACCCACCCGGACCCCCTGGCACCTTGCGGTGGGGAATCGGCCCGTGAGTTCGGGCAGGGTGGGGACACCCAGGAGCGCCGCGCAACAGCTGGGATACAGCGTCCCTGGGAACGGGACAACCTGTTCATGGGCGTCAGCACACGCGCGCGCGACCTACACTAAGTAATATAACTCAGGGAGGAGGAGCGATGCAGACACGTCGGGCGCACAGGAGGCAGCTCTGCGGACTCTGGCGAAGATGAAAGAGACTATGCTCTATCTCACATGTGACTGTGGCGGCCCCTTACCGCACGTGTCACCTGAGTTGCGCTTATCTATATCTGACTCGCGCGCTATCTACGTCGCGACGCGTATGCATGAGCGATATGCGCTGTGCATCGGCAGGAGTTGAACGTCATGTGGGAGGTCGTCTCAGAGGATAATGAAGGCCCGTCCGTTGCGACGTGGCTAGCTGGATGACCGCGGTGAGAAGCGCCTTCTGTCTGTGACGCACGAGCACGCCTCTATCCACGACGCGCGCTACACCTTCTAGCGAGAGCGATCTACTCCTGTTCTCTATATATATATCTCTGAGCACTTTCCCCGTGATCTATCTCTCTATCATGCTGCGCCTCGACACACTTTGAGTCACCGCGGAGTACTGGAATATCGCACGCGAGGAGCTCTCGCGGTATGCCATGCGACTGCAGCCGCGTACGTGTCTGAGCGCCACATCTTCGTCACCATAGGTGCGCGCCGCGTACTATCATTGTCGAGCCCGATGTGATATTACACATCGCGCGCTCTTCGCGAGCGGTGCGTATGGACACTTAGCCTATCTCCCACACCTATATATCTCCTTAAGCGATAAGCATAGCACTCGCAGAGAGGAGTCATGTAGGCGGAGATATATATCAGGAGAGGAGGAGCGAGGAGGAGCTCATATCTCACTTCGCGTAATATAAGCCAACGCGGAGAGGGGGTTTGGTGGCTAGGTGGTGGTAGCTTGCTGCATCGACGTTTCCTAAGGGCTGCCGAGAGAGAGAGCGCGCTACACGGTGGCGTGAGTAGGAGTGTGAGAGTATCGCGTATCTTGGTCGAGTAAGGCCGCGAGAATATACCACCACGGCATTAGATCTTCGTATACGAGTATATCTCTATATTCTATATCTGATTCTATGAGACCCACCTGTAGAGAGAGGAGTCTCGCGAGAGGACCGAGTGATATATCTACTCCACGGTATATCTCTCTGAGAGCGAGATATATATACAGCGATCATATCACTAGACACCGCGAGAGAGGGCAGCTACGACAAACTGAGACGCTATCTTGCGAACGACAGCAGACAGATGGGAGCTTATATCCGCGAGTATGTTTATTCATGGACACTGGCGGGAGAGCGAGGCGTAAACAGAGCGAGGAGAGAGAGAAGAGCGCGCGCGAGAGAGTGTGGCTTCTATGTTAGTAGAGCCCACTGACGGATCCTATTTCCGTTTGAGAGTCTAGGAGGGAGGGAGAGTTAGCTCAGGTGTGTTCAGTGATGGACGCCTACCCTCTAGAGCGCGTATATGAAGGAGAGGTGCACTAGTCTGCACCCACCGCGAACATTACCGTATAGGGCCGCGCGCGCCCTCTATCTATCACCTAGCGCGCGCGAGTGCGCGCACTGTGTAACACGAGGCGTATCTCTATCACACTCTCTTCTCTGGCGGAGCAGCAGGTTGTATATATTCTGTCACTATCGTGCAGATCGCGTCCAGGTACGCATCAGCGCAACATACGAGATAGACGCGCAGGGCCTATTGTCTCTATCTATAACACTGGATCCGGGAGGTCATGAGAGACATACAGGAGATGGTACACCAGCTCTACGAGCGCCAGCGCGTTTGCCGAGCACCACCACACGCCCTGTCAGCCATGACGCGCGAGCGCACACACGGACGCACGCGCGCCCGGACGCGTGCGGTATTATATTAATTCTTCTATCTTTTATCTTATCTCTCAGCTGAAGGAGCGGGCGTTGCTCGAAAATGTAATGTTGAGACAGATTCGAGCGCAGGTGATACTGTAGGATAGAGCAACAACATAGTCGGGACACTGCTAGCGACATAATCAGCGAGGGACGAGAGCTATGTATCTATGAGAGCACGAGAGGAGGAGAGAGAGAGTCAATGTCTAAATTCATCGTCGGACCACGCCAACTATGCGCGCTTCTCGAAGTGAGAGACACAGAGAGCGCGAGAGTATGAAAGGATATCCACTGTCAGGCGAGTCTCTTAACTCTCTCTCCACGAGAGATCGAGCACCCACTAAGTAGAGATGCTGAGTGACAGCGCGCGAAATCTATGCATGTCTTCTCTCTTATCTCACGGCGCGAGGGGCTATATGCAGCGAGCGTTCGCGGTATTTCACGCTAGAGCGTACCACATCTCTGGTATATGACACTTCGTCACGGCGCCGCGTCTATTCGCGAGAGCTGAGCGAGCTATCTATATATCTCTCTATCATCTAGTGCGAGCGCCTGCGTGAGCGGTTGCGGCGCTTCACACCTCAGCGCGACTCGGCAGCGGCGCGCCACACTGCATCTTAATGTATCAGCGCGTACAGCGCCAGTGCCACGCAGTCGCTGAAATCCACAGATACGGTATCAGAGATTAGGCAGCCCGTGTATAATAGCTGGTGGTACGGACCGCTGCTCAGCAGCGCCAGATAGCAACTTGCGTCGGAGATCGGACGAGAAGACGCGGACGGACGGCCTGCTTCTGTTAAGCTGGCTGAGGCTGCCGGCGAGAGTGTGCGTGTCACCGTCTGGTTCACGCGCGATTAATGAGCGTGCGATAGCCGGATGCGGTAGTCACCGCACGTCACACAGGTGAGGGCGTGTTAGAGATCAGAGTGCTAGCGCTCCAAAGGTGAAGCATAGTGTTGTGACAGGAGTGTATGGGCGCGCCCTGATAGGAAGAGTAAGTCGGGAGTGTTCACGTCTCTGGATGCTTAAACCGCGGCATACCCGTGTCAAAGGCGTGATATGCGAGCGACATTCAGAGGCAGACGGCTGTTAGATATATTCTGAAAGAGTAACGCTAAGCCTGGCAGGCGCCAGCCCTGGAGGTGAGGAGGGGCGATCAAAGAGGGGTCCCGTGCCCACCTCAGGCTGTGTCACAGCTCATGTCCCCCCATCCCGTGCAGAGCGGGATGCTGCCGATGCCGGTGCGGCCTTTTTCCGGGGAATGCCAGCCTGGCTGAGTTTTTGGGCTGGCTGATCTGCTGGAATGAGCTGGTGATGGCGGCCACCGATTGAGGATAGCGTTCATAGCCTTCGGAGAATTTACCCATCAGGTCAACCCCTGCCCAGTCCCAGCTTGTGCCAACTCCAGGGATGGAGACATCCTGCGCAGACCCCTTCCAATGTCCAAACACCCTCCCCGATGTCCAGCCCAAACCTCCCCCGCCGCAGCTCAGGGGCCGTGTCCCCTTGGTCCTTCAACAGCTCGTGGCCGCCCGCCCTCACCGGAGGCCGTGGAGCGAAGCATTTTCCGGGGAGTCCTTCCACCGCAGCTCCTGCAAGATGTGAGTGGCACCAAAAGGGGTCGTTCCCGCTCCCAAGACCCCCTGGACTCCCCCAGGATTGGGGGTTCCCTTTTTTTCCCTGCACAGCCCCCCTCGCCACCCCGCAGGTCGGAGCTGGCCCGTGCGAGCTCACGGCCGGTCTGACCGGGACGGTGCGGCAGCTCCGCGCTCCGGCCCTGCTCAACCGGCTGTGCTCTTCCTGCTGGGGCCCCACGGCACCCCGAGACCGCCCGGGACGACCCCACCCACCCGAGCGCATGCTCATCGACCGCTTGCGACCATCTGTGCGACGAGGTGAGCTCCACCGAGTCACCGGGGCCTGGGCGGGGGGCACGGGGCAGTGCCGGGGGGTTTTCGGGAGAGGTGCTAGGGAATTTCGGGGGAGGTGCCGGGGGATTCGGGGGGGCGGGCTGGGGATCAGGGGGTGGTGCCGGGGGTCTCGGGGGGCAGTTCTGGGATTCTCGGAGAGCAGTGCTGGGGGGTTTTGGGGGGGATGGTGCCGGGGGCCGGGGGCGGTGGTGGGGGGGCTCCAGGGGTCGGTGACAAGGGATTTGGGGGAAGCGGTGAGGGGGATCTTGGGGTTAGTGCCGGGAATTCAGGGGAGGTGCGGGGGCTCGGGGGGCGGTGCAGGGTATTCGGGGGCGGGTGCCTGGGGACTCTGGTGGAAGTGCCGGGGGTCGCGGGGGCCGGCTTGCTGGGGGGCCTGGGGAGGCGCGGTGACAGAGAGATTCGGGGGCGGTGCAGCGGCTCGGTGGGCAGTAGCCGGGGGTTATTGGGGGCAGTACCAAGGGGATGCCGGGGGGCGGTTACCGGGGGATTGGGGGTGGTGCCGGGGAAGTTCGGGGGGCAGTGCCGGGGTCCTCGAGCAGTGCTGGGGGCAGTTTGGGGGTGGTACCGGGAGATTCGGGGGGCAGTGCCAGGGTCCTCGGGTGGGCCATTCCGGGAGGTCTCGGAGAGCAGGCCTGGGGGTTTTGGGCGGGGCGCTGCCAGGGGATTACGGGGCAGTGCCGGCGGCTCGGTGGCGTTCCGGGGGTCTCAACGCCGCCCGTCAGCCAGACAGCCTGGCCAGCCTGCGGCTCTTCGAGGAAGCTCCCTGCGGACCCCACGAGCACGGTGCTCACATCCTGAGTGCTTAGCGGAACCTGGAGACACCGGGCTACCTGCACGCGGCCTCCCCACGCCCGCCTATCGAGTGAGCGCGACCCCGAGACCGACCCTGAGGAGGACGGGCTGTGAGCGGGAGGGGACGGGGCTGGGCCGGGGGGGCGACCCCGCAGACCCCACCCCACTGATGCTGACCCCACGCAGGGACCTGGAGGAGGATCCGATTTTCACCGCTGTTTCCAGACGACTTTGGCACGGCAAAAACGCCCTCCCCGGCCTCAACCCCGCCGGGCAAGGGCCAAGTAACAGGTGGTCCAGCAGCGTAGGGGTTTGGAGGGGCTGAGGCGGGCGGGCGGGGGGCTGCTCCCCCTCCCCATCACTCTCATCTCGCGCTTATTGCAGCTTCCTCTGCCTGGTCCCTGAGGAGGCCAAAACCTCCTCGTGCATAAGGAGGAGGGGGGGTACGACACATTATGGTGCAAACGACGCGCTGGGAATGGGGGTGCCCTGGGTGGGGTCTGTGGGTGGAGGGGTTTGGGTGGGGGTCGTCTGGGGTCTCTGGGTGGGATCTCTGGTGGTGTCTGTAGGTGGGTCTGGTGGGGGTCTTAGGGTGGAGGTTTCTGGTGGGGGTCTCCTGGTGGGGGTCTCTGGTGGGGGTCTCCTGGGAGACTCTGGGTGGGGGTCTGTGCGTGGGTGGCCCTTGGTGGTGCCTCTGGGGGGGTCTCTGGGTGCACCTGGCTGGGGGTCTCTGGGGTCTCTGGGTACCCTCGGCTGGGGGTCTCTGGGTCCCTTGTGCCCCTGACTGGGGGTCTCTGGGGGTCTCTGGTTACCCCTGACTGGGGGTCTTGGGGTCCTCTTGGTGCCCCTGACTGGGGGTCTCTGGGGGTCTCTGGGTAACCCTGGCTGGGGGTCTCTGGGGGTCTCTGGGTGTCCCCATCCGCGTGCTGGCTTCCTGTCCTGCTGTGGCTCTCAGCCGCTGTCACCCCCTGCCAGGTCCAGGCGTGCCGTGCCAGCGCTGCCCCGTGGGGGTGGCCCTCGTCCCCTCGGCCGCTGGACTCGTGTCACCCCGCAGCGGCGTTTTACGAGGGACATTTCCTCAAGGTGCTGTTCGAACCAGCAATGAGCCGGATCCTGGACCAGGTACAGGGGATACACCCAGGACCCCATAATGGGGACAAAAACAGCATCATCGCTGCTCAGTGGGAACAACGGGGAGTTTGGGGGGTCACCCCACATTTCTGAGCAAATTCCACCCCCCACGCCAGCCCTACAGCCTGAACCTGCAGGTGACCTCGGTGCTGTCCCACCTTGGCCTGCCTTCCGCCACCCCCACCTGCACGAGTACCTGCTGGACCCCTACCTCAACATGGCCCCCGGCTGCCGCTCGCTCTTCTCCGTCCTCGTCAGGGTAATGTCACCCGCCGGCATGGGGGGACACGGGGACACCCTCTGGATGTGAGATGGATGACAGCTGCTCCCTCCTGCAGGTGGATCGGGAGCTGATGCAGCGTGTCCCGGCCTCCAGCGGTGTGCCCCATCAGGACCAGCTAGCTCCTGGTGCGCAGGCAAGCTCCTGGGGCGGTAGCCGGGGAGAGCAGTGAGTGCTGGGGGGGTAAAATTCCCTTTTTTGGGGGGTGGGGGTACCCACAGACCCATCCCCGATCACTCAAATCGCTCCTGTCCCACCCAGATGGATTCACACGGTGCTGTTCAAGGGCGTGGTGGTGCTGGAGGAGTTCTGCAAAGAACTGGCGGAGCCATCGCCCCTGGTAGGGCCACCCGAAGGGCACCTGAAACCCTCCCTGACCCCTCCTCTTCAGCGGTGGCCACTGGGGATGGCCCAGCCCTCATTTCAGTAGCCTCCGGTGGCTCCTAGTGATAGGCCAGGAATGGCCGTGGCAGCGCGGGAAGGACCTCCAGGAGGGCGAGGAGGCGCCGAGTCCTTCGTTGTCATCTTGGGCAGCCCCGAGGTGACGCGCGGACCCGGCGGGTGCGGAGCGTGGTGCTGTGGCTCCTCCTGGGTGCTGGGTTCCTGCTCCCCCCTCCCCTCGCTGCTGTCGGAGCTGCCCCGAGCCCCCCCAACCACAAGGGAATTTTTAGGCAATAATGGGGTGTGGGGGGGCAGTGCCCCCCCGGCTCAGATGTGAGGACTCGATTGTTCCCTGCCCTGGTGCTGCGGCAGGGGTGTGAACGGGGTGACACGTGTGTGACACGTGTGTGATCACGTTGTTGTGGTGTGACGTGTGTGGGGTCGGGTGTGGGGTCCGGTCCCCCCCAACCCCGCTCAGCCCCTCCCCAGGGTGACGGGACTCTGCTCTAATAAAGCTGTGACTCAGCCCCACCTTCTGTGTCCCCTCCCTCCCTACAGCGCCCGTGCCCCTTCCTAAACACCCCAAAAACCCGAAAACCTCCTCCCCTACATCCCACCTCCAACACAAGCCAGGCGATGGGAGAAGCAGCAGTCGGGTTTATTTTATTCCCATTCTCGAGCACTTCGATCATGAGACCCAGTTCTACCTCCTCTGTGTCCCCTCCCCCCACAAGGCCCATCGCCCCTTCCCAACAACACCTCAAAACCCACTCCCATAAGCCTCTCCCCCTATCCCACCTCCAACCACAGCCAGGGATGTGGAAGCAGCAGTCGGTTTTTTATTTCATTCTCTGGCACCTCGACCAGGACCAGCCCACTTTATGTGTCCCCTCCCTCCCTACAGCACCCGCGCCCCTCCAACACCAGCCAAACCCCTCCCCATATTCCCTGCCGTCATATCCCACCTCCAAACCCAAGCTAGGGACAGGGGAGAAGCTAGCAGCCAAGCAAGTCCGGGTTTATTTTATTCCACTCTCCAGCACCGTCCCGATCATGAACCCAGCCCCATCTTCCACCCCAGCCTCCCATACAAAGCGCTCCGCGCCCCTTCCAAAACTCCAAACCCCTCCCCATAGTTCCCATCCATAGTCCCACCTCCAACCACAAGCGAGAGGTGTGGAAGCAGCAGCAGCAGCAGCCGGGTTTATTTATTCCCTCTCAGCACCATCCCACCACAAGCCCAGCCCGCCGCAGCGCCCCATCTCAAACGGAACAGCTCACCCGGGCTCCCCTGCTTTGGGCAGGGCCAGCACGGGCTCCATCCCCCGGGCTCTGTGTCCCGCTCAGCTCCCTGCCCCGTCCCCTAAATCCAGGTTTGGTTTTTTTTTATTTCTGGTCTCTTAAACTCCTCAAGCACCGCGGCGCTGACCCTTGGCAGATGCGAACCCCCCTCAGCCCTCCTCCCCGCACGGGCCAGCCAGTCGCAGGCGCGGGGTCGGGCTCGGGGGGCTTCGTCCCGCTGGCTCCTCCCGGGGGGAATGCTCAGCACACGTTGAAGCAGACACCGTCAGCCCCTCCGGGACCTCCGGCGCGGTGCTGCAGCCCCCAAAACAGCCAGCTCCCGGCCGGGTTCCCAGGCATCAGCACCCGCAGGCAGCCGCAGCAGAGGCGGCCGCAGCCCCGCCCGCAGCTCGGCGGGATGCTCCCGGCATGGCCACCGACGGGCAGGCGGAGCTCGCCGCTCGGTGGCCACGGCAGCAGCCAATAGGTCCGCCGTTAGCGTTGGAGAAAGGCAGCAGGAGCCGCAGGCAGAGCGGGGAGCAGGGCAGCTCCCGCGGCAGAGTCGGGGGGTGCGGGGGGCTCCGGCGGTAGCGGGCGGCTCAGCTCCAGCCACGGGCAGGATGTCCAGCGAGCGCAGGCGGCAGCGGCCCGCGGTCCCCGGGCACCAAGTGGCTTGTAGGGACTCGGCGTCGGCCTCCTCGAGGGTCTTCAGGGTCCCGCCTGGGGGCACAGGGATGGCCGGTATGGAAGGGACAGCAGAGACAAGCCCGGGAATGGCCTGAGGGGGGCGGGTGGGGGCATTGAGACCCCCGAGGTGGGGCTGAGAGGAGGACCGCGCGGATACCCAAAATAGCGGTTGAGGGGTGGTGACAGTGGCAAGGGGACAGCGATGTTCTGCACAAAGGTGCAGGGGAGATAAAATCCATCATGGGTGCAGGGGAAAAGGTGGCAGGGAGACACTGATGTTGGGGCACAGGGGTGGGTGTGGACAGGGACACACATCAGGGGATGCCATTTCCCATCCCAGTGTTGCCATTTCCCATCCCGGGGATGCCATTTCCCACCCCGGGACAGCAGGAACAGGGACCCATCCAGGAATGCATTATCCCATACCCGGAATGCCATTTCCCCACCCCGGGACCAGCAGGGGACAGGGACCCCATCCCAGGGATGCCATTTCCCATCCCGGGGATGCCATTTCCCACCCCGGGACCAGCAGGGTGACAGGGAACCCATCCCAGGATGCCATTTTCCATGCCCGGGGTTGCCATTTCCCATTCAGGTTGCCATTTCTATCCCAGGATTGCATGTTCCGTCCGGGAGCCATTTCCCATCCCGGGATGCCCATTTCCCATCCGGGATGCCATTCTCCCCACCCCGGGGTTGGTCCATTATCCCCACCCGGGGATGTCATTTCCCACCCCGGGGCCATCGGGTGACACTCCAGCCGAGCCCCAGCTGTCCCCAGGAGCAGCAGCAAAGGACACAAACCCGTCACCCGCGCCAGGAAGGAGAAGCGGATCCAGGCCGGGCCCCTCTCCTCCAGCGCCAGCAGCGTGAGGGGCTCACACTCGAGCCCCGATTCCTCCTTCACCTCCCTCCGCAGCGCGGCCACGATGCCCTCGCGGTCATCTGCCCGCGGGCAGGTACCACCTCCCCCGGCACTCGGGCTTGGCCTCCTGCACCAGCAGCAGCGCGTCCTGGGGGCGGGATGGGTTACTGGGGGGAAAGAACTGCCGAACTGGGATCGGGATGGCGTTCCTGGAGTGAAGAAAGGCCCGTCCAGGACTGGGGCGACTGGGTGGACTGGGACCTAGAGAGGGAGGCTTTACGGGTGTGAAAGAGCTTGCCGAACTGGAGATGGGATAGGGCGTTCTGTGGGAAAAAGGCCCTCGCCCGAACATGGGAGCATCTCGGGATTGCGCGTTACCGGGGGAAAGGCTGCCCGAACTGGGGGGGGACTCGGGATCAAGGATGGCAATTACTGGAGGAGAAAAGAGCTTGCCCGAGCTGGGCGGACTGAGAGACGACTGGACGGACGGGAACCGGGATGGCGTTACTGGTGAAAGGGCTGCCCGTACTGGGGTGGACTGGGTCGGGATGGCGGTTCACTGTGGGAAAAAGGCTGCCCGAACTGGGATCGGGATGGCGTTACTGGGGGGAAAGTGCTGCCCGAAATGGGATCGGGATGGAGTTACTGGGAGAAAAGGTTGCCCGAACTGGGGCGGACTGGGACCGGCGGCTGCCTCACCTCCTCGTTGAAGAGGCCCAGCAACCGCGTAGCAAATCGATTCCTTGGCCAGGCGGAACGGAGCCCCGAGGGTCACGGGGACCCCCTCGAAAGTCCGCCACACTCCCAAGCCCTCCATCGAGCACCGTCTATCAGCTCCGGCAAACCGGCGCGGTCCCCCATGGGCCGGGGGTCCCCGCGGCAGCTGCGGGCATGCGAGCGGGCCAGCTCAGGCGTGGCGGGTTTTGGGGTGGCGAGGACCCCCAAGCGAGGCAGCGAGGGGACAAAGAGCCGCGGCGCCGGGGGGGCTGCAGGGGTGTGAGGAAGGGGGTCCGGCGATTGTGGGCGGCACGGGACGGGGGAGTGAGCGCGGAGCGCGGAAGGTCTGCTGGACTGCGATGTGCAGGGGGGTGTAATGGGGAGGGGTCTGCTGGGCTGCGGGGGACGTTAGCGAGGGAAGAGCCGGTGGCTTGGCGAGCAGGGCGGGGTGCAAGAAGGGAAGGTCTGCTGGACTGGGGGACCCCCAGCGGGGCGTAGGAGGGGAAGGGGAAGGGGAAGGGGCGCTTAGTTGGGCAGCGGCGGGGGCTGGGGGGGCGGTAGGAACAAGGGGCTGGTGGATACTGGGGCAGGCAGGGGGGCACAGGAAAGGGAAGGGCTGGCTGGACTGCGGGGGGCACACACGGGGGTGCCCGGAAAGGCTGGCACGATTTGGGGGAGCCGGCGGGGGGCTGCGTAGGAGAAGGGCTGGCTGGACTGCAGCACGCACGGAAGCTGAAGGAGGTGAAGGGCTGGCTGGACTGGAGGAGACTGGGAGGAAAAGGTGGCCGGACTGGAGGAACTGGGGGGGAAAGGTAACTGGACTGGTGGTTACTGGGGGAAAAGGCTGCCCGACTGGAAGATACTGGGGGGGAAAAGGCTGGCTGACAAGGAAAGAAACTGGGGAGGAAAAGGCGTGGCTGGACTGGAAGAGGTAGCGGAAAATGAGGGGTGAGCCGGGACTGGGGGGCACTGGGCGGAACGGGCTGGCTGGACTTGGAGGATACTGGTGGGTGAAAGGGCGGTCGGACTGGGGGCATCTGGGGGATAGGGGCTCCCGGACCTGGACTGGGAAATGCCGAGCTGGGGTAAACAACTCGCTGGGCTGGGGGTGGCCAGGGGGGCTGGACTGGGGGGGGATGGGGGTCCAGGGGGTTGCAGCACTGCAGGGCGCTGTGGGGAGGGGCACGGGCGAGAGGGGCAGCGGGGGAGGGGGCGAGCCTGGGCGCAGGTGGCGATGGGGGCTGGGGGGCTACTGGGTGCGATAAGGGCACGATGTGGGTTTTGAGCGAGAGAAGGGTTTTGGGGGCGCTGTAGGTGGGTTCGAGGGGCTGCGATGTGGGTTGGGGGGAGCTGCGGGGTGCAGGGAAGGGAATGGGTCGGGGGCTGCAGTTAAAGGTCGGGGTGATCGTCAAAAAGGTCGGGGGCTGCAACTAAAGAATGGGGAGGGACGCAGAAAGGGTCCGGGGGGAGCAGGAGGGTCGGGGGGCTGCAATCAGCATCAGGAGGATGCAGCAAGGCTCGGGGAGATACAGAAAGTGGTCGGGGGTTGCTAAAGCTCGGGGGCTGCAGTAAGGATCGGGACGAGGGCAAGTAAGATTTCGGGGGCTGCAGTGAGATTCAGAGTAATGCAATAAGGGTCCAGGGGGCTGCGATAGAAGCTCGGCAGGGCTGCAGTAAGGATTTGGGGAATGCAGTAAGGAATCGGAGGAGCAGTAAGATTCGGGGGGTGCAATAAGGGTCAGGGCTGCGGTAAGGATCGGGCTGCAGAAAGGGTCAGGGGCCGATAAAGCTCCGGGGGGCTGCAGTAAGATCCGGGGAATGCAATTAAGGATTCGGAGATGCAGTGAGATCGGGGGCTGCGGTAAGGATGGGGGGCTGGCAGCAAGATTCCGGGGGGAGATGCAGACAGGGTCGGGAGGATAGCAGTAAGATCGGGGGTGCAATAAAGGGTTCGGTGGGCTGCGATAAATGCTCGGGGGCTGTAATAAGGTACGGGGAAATGCAAGTAAAGGGTCGGGGGGCTGCGATAAAGCTCGCGGGGGCTGCAGCAGGAAGAGGGACGAGCTTCCGGGGGCCCGAAACACCCCACCCCCCGCCCTGCGATGCGCCCCACTTCATCGCGCCGAGGGCTCCGACCCCGCCAGCCCCGCCCACCCGCTCGCCGCTTCAGTGCTAACCACGGCGTAGCTTCGCAGTCTATTTGGCTGGAATCCTGGCCTGCCACTCCAATATCGGGCGGGGCTTGGCCTTAAAGGGCCGGCGTG